>JAAVKF010000075.1:0-96891 GCA_012070555.1 Brugia pahangi | reverse complement strand
TGATATTGTTATATTTGAATAGAAATGGTATGATTTCATCATAACGTCTTCTAGTGATATTATTATATTTGAATAGAAATGGTATGATTTCATCATAACGTCTTCTAGTGATATTATTATATTTGAATAGAAATGGTATGATTCATCATAACGTCTTCTAGTGATATTATTATATTTGAATAGAAATGGTATGATTTCATGGCGTCTTCTAGTGATATTATTATATTTGAATAGAAATGGTATGATTTCATCATAACGTCTTCTAGTGATATTATTATATTTGAATAGAAATGGTATGATCATCATAACGTCTTCTAGTGATATTATTATATTTGAATAGAAATGGTATGATTTCATCATAACGTCTTCTAGTGATATTATTATATTTGAATAGAAATGGTATGATTTCATCATAACGTCTTCTAGTGATATTATTATATTTGAATAGAAATGGTATGATTTCATCATTGAATAGAAATGGTATGATTTCATCATAACGTCTTCTAGTGATATTATTATATTTGAATAGAAATGGTATGATTTCATCATTGAATAGAAATGGTATGATTTCATCATAACGTCTTCTAGTGATATTATTATATTTGAATAGAAATGGTATGATTTCATCATAACGTCTTCTAGTGATATTATTATATTTGAATAGAAATGGTATGATTTCATCATAACGTCTTCTAGTGATATTATTATATTTGAATAGAAATGGTATGATTTCATCATAACGTCTTCTAGTGATATTATTATATTTGAATAGAAATGGTATGATTTCATCATTGAATAGAAATGGTATGATTTATCATAACGTCTTCTAGTGATATTATATTTTGAATAAATGGTATGATTTCATATTGAATAGAAATGGTATGATTTCATCATAACGTCTTCTAGTGATATTATTATATTTGAATAGAAATGGTATGATTTCATCATAACGTCTTCTATGATATTATTATATTTGAATAGAAATGGTATGATTTCATCATAAGTCTTCTAGTGATATTATTATATTTGAATAGAAATGGTATGATTTCATCATAACGTCTTCTAGTGATATTATTATATTTGAATAGAAATGGTATGATTTCATCATAACGTCTTCTAGTGATATTATTATATTTGAATAGAAATGGTATGATTTCATCATAACGTCTTCTAGTGATATTATTATATTTGAATAGAAATGGTATGATTTCATCATAACGTCTTCTAGTGATATTATTATATTTGAATAGAAATGGTATGATTTCATCATAACGTCTTCTAGTGATGATATTATATTTGAATAGAAATGGTATGATTTCATCATAACGTCTTCTTATGATATTATTATATTTGAATAGAAATGGTATGATTTCATCATAACGTCTTCTAGTGATATTATTATATTTGAATAGAAATGGTATGATTTCATCATAACGTCTTCTAGTGATATTATTATATTTGAATAGAAATGGTATGATTTCATCATAACGTCTTCTTATGATATTATTATATTTGAATAGAAATGGTATGATTTCATCATAACGTCTTCTTATGATATTATTATATTTGAATAGAAATGGTATGATTTCATCATTGAATAGAAATGGTATGATTTCATCATAACGTCTTCTTATGATATTATTATATTTGAATAGAAATGGTATGATTTCATCATAACGTCTTCTTATGATATTATTATATTTGAATAGAAATGGTATGATTTCATCATAACGTCTTCTTATGATATTATTATATTTGAATAGAAATGGTATGATTTCATCATAACGTCTTCTAGTGATATTATTATATTTGAATAGAAATGGTATGATTTCATCATAACGTCTTCTAGTGATATTATTATATTTGAATAGAAATGGTATGATTTCATCATAACGTCTTCTAGTGATATTATTATATTTGAATAGAAATGGTATGATTTCATCATAACGTCTTCTTATGATATTATTATATTTGAATAGAAATGGTATGATTTCATCATAACGTCTTCTTATGATATTATTATATTTGAATAGAAATGGTATGATTTCATCATAACGTCTTCTTATGATATTATTATATTTGAATAGAAATGGTATGATTTCATCATAACGTCTTCTAGTGATATTATTATATTTGAATAGAAATGGTATGATTTCATCATAACGTCTTCTAGTGATATTATTATATTTGAATAGAAATGGTATGATTTCATCATAACGTCTTCTTATGATATTATTATATTTGAATAGAAATGGTATGATTTCATCATAACGTCTTCTAGTGATATTATTATATTTGAATAGAAATGGTATGATTTCATCATAACGTCTTCTTATGATATTATTATATTTGAATAGAAATGGTATGATTTCATCATAACGTCTTCTAGTGATATTATTATATTTGAATAGAAATGGTATGATTTCATCATAACGTCTTCTATGATATTATTATATTTGAATAGAAATGGTATGATTTCATCATAACGTCTTCTATGATATTATTATATTTGAATAGAAATGGTATGATTTCATCATAACGTCTTCTAGTGATATTATTATATTTGAATAGAAATGGTATGATTTCATCATAACGTCTTCTATGATATTATTATATTTGAATAGAAATGGTATGATTTCATCATAACGTCTTCTAGTGATATTATTATATTTGAATAGAAATGGTATGATTTCATCATAACGTCTTCTAGTGATATTATTATATTTGAATAGAAATGGTATGATTTCATCATAACGTCTTCTTATGATATTATTATATTTGAATAGAAATGGTATGATTTCATCATAACGTCTTCTAGTGATATTATTATATTTGAATAGAAATGGTATGATTTCATCATAACGTCTTCTAGTGATATTATTATATTTGAATAGAAATGGTATGATTTCATCATAACGTCTTCTTATGATATTATTATATTTGAATAGAAATGGTATGATTTCATCATAACGTCTTCTAGTGATATTATTATATTTGAATAGAAATGGTATGATTTCATCATAACGTCTTCTAGTGATATTATTATATTTGAATAGAAATGGTATGATTTCATCATAACGTCTTCTTATGATATTATTATATTTGAATAGAAATGGTATGATTTCATCATAACGTCTTCTAGTGATATTATTATATTTGAATAGAAATGGTATGATTTCATCATAACGTCTTCTAGTGATATTATTATATTTGAATAGAAATGGTATGATTTCATCTTTGAATAGAAATGGTATGATTTCATCATAACGTCTTCTAGTGATATTATTATATTTGAATAGAAATGGTATGATTTCATCATTGAATAGAAATGGTATGATTTCATCATAACGTCTTCTAGTGATATTATTATATTTGAATAGAAATGGTATGATTTCATCATAACGTCTTCTAGTGATATTATTATATTTGAATAGAAATGGTATGATTTCATCATAACGTCTTCTAGTGATATTATTATATTTGAATAGAAATGGTATGATTTCATCATTGAATAGAAATGGTATGATTTCATCATAACGTCTTCTAGTGATATTATTATATTTGAATAGAAATGGTATGATTTCATCATAACGTCTTCTAGTGATATTATTATATTTGAATAGAAATGGTATGATTTCATCATTGAATAGAAATGGTATGATTTCATCATAACGTCTTCTAGTGATATTATTATATTTGAATAGAAATGGTATGATTTCATCATAACGTCTTCTAGTGATATTATTATATTTGAATAGAAATGGTATGATTTCATCATAACGTCTTCTTATGATATTATTATATTTGAATAGAAATGGTATGATTTCATCATAACGTCTTCTAGTGATATTATTATATTTGAATAGAAATGGTATGATTTCATCATAACGTCTTCTAGTGATATTATTATATTTGAATAGAAATGGTATGATTTCATCATAACGTCTTCTAGTGATATTATTATATTTGAATAGAAATGGTATGATTTCATCATAACGTCTTCTAGTGATATTATTATATTTGAATAGAAATGGTATGATTTCATCATTGAATAGAAATGGTATGATTTCATCATAACGTCTTCTAGTGATATTATTATATTTGAATAGAAATGGTATGATTTCATCATTGAATAGAAATGGTATGATTTCATCATAACGTCTTCTAGTGATATTATTATATTTGAATAGAAATGGTATGATTTCATCATAACGTCTTCTAGTGATATTATTATATTTGAATAGAAATGGTATGATTTCATCATAACGTCTTCTAGTGATATTATTATATTTGAATAGAAATGGTATGATTTCATCATAACGTCTTCTAGTGATATTATTATATTTGAATAGAAATGGTATGATTTCATCATAACGTCTTCTAGTGATATTATTATATTTGAATAGAAATGGTATGATTTCATCATAACGTCTTCTAGTGATATTATTATATTTGAATAGAAATGGTATGATTTCATCATAACGTCTTCTAGTGATATTATTATATTTGAATAGAAATGGTATGATTTCATCATAACGTCTTCTAGTGATATTATTATATTTGAATAGAAATGGTATGATTTCATCATAACGTCTTCTAGTGATATTATTATATTTGAATAGAAATGGTATGATTTCATCATAACGTCTTCTAGTGATATTATTATATTTGAATAGAAATGGTATGATTTCATCATAACGTCTTCTAGTGATATTATTATATTTGAATAGAAATGGTATGATTTCATCATAACGTCTTCTAGTGATATTATTATATTTGAATAGAAATGGTATGATTTCATCATAACGTCTTCTTATGATATTATTATATTTGAATAGAAATGGTATGATTTCATCATAACGTCTTCTAGTGATATTATTATATTTGAATAGAAATGGTATGATTTCATCATAACGTCTTCTAGTGATATTATTATATTTGAATAGAAATGGTATGATTTCATCATAACGTCTTCTAGTGATATTATTATATTTGAATAGAAATGGTATGATTTCATCATAACGTCTTCTTATGATATTATTATATTTGAATAGAAATGGTATGATTTCATCATTGAATAGAAATGGTATGATTTCATCATAACGTCTTCTAGTGATATTATTATATTTGAATAGAAATGGTATGATTTCATCATAACGTCTTCTAGTGATATTATTATATTTGAATAGAAATGGTATGATTTCATCATAACGTCTTCTAGTGATATTATTATATTTGAATAGAAATGGTATGATTTCATCATAACGTCTTCTTATGATTTATTATATTTGAATAGAAATGGTATGATTTCATAGAAATTATGATTATTATATTTGAATAGAAATGGTATGATTTCATCATAACGTCTTCTAGTGATATTATTATATTTGAATAGAAATGGTATGATTTCATCATAACGTCTTCTAGTGATATTATTATATTTGAATAGAAATGGTATGATTTCATCATAACGTCTTCTATGATATTATTATATTTGAATAGAAATGGTATGATTTCATCATAATATGATATTATTATATTTGAATAGAAATGGTATGATTTCATCATAACGTCTTCTATGATATTATTATATTTGAATAGAAATGGTATGATTTCATCATAACGTCTTCTTATGATATTATTATATTTGAATAGAAATGGTATGATTTCATCATAACGTCTTCTATGATATTATTATATTTGAATAGAAATGGTATGATTTCATCATAACGTCTTCTATGATATTATTATATTTGAATAGAAATGGTATGATTTCATCATAACGTCTTCTATGATATTATTATATTTGAATAGAAATGGTATGATTTCATCATAACGTCTTCTATGATATTATTATATTTGAATAGAAATGGTATGATTTCATCATAACGTCTTCTTATGATATTATTATATTTGAATAGAAATGGTATGATTTCATCATAACGTCTTCTTATGATATTATTATATTTGAATAGAAATGGTATGATTTCATCATAACGTCTTCTTATGATATTATTATATTTGAATAGAAATGGTATGATTTCATCATAACGTCTTCTATGATATTATTATATTTGAATAGAAATGGTATGATTTCATCATAACGTCTTCTATGATATTATTATATTTGAATAGAAATGGTATGATTTCATCATAACGTCTTCTATGATATTATTATATTTGAATAGAAATGGTATGATTTCATCATAACGTCTTCTATGATATTATTATATTTGAATAGAAATGGTATGATTTCATCATAACGTCTTCTATGATATTATTATATTTGAATAGAAATGGTATGATTTCATCATAACGTCTTCTTATGATATTATTATATTTGAATAGAAATGGTATGATTTCATCATAACGTCTTCTATGATATTATTATATTTGAATAGAAATGGTATGATTTCATCATAACGTCTTCTTATGATATTATTATATTTGAATAGAAATGGTATGATTTCATCATAACGTCTTCTTATGATATTATTATATTTGAATAGAAATGGTATGATTTCATCATAACGTCTTCTTATGATATTATTATATTTGAATAGAAATGGTATGATTTCATCATAACGTCTTCTTATGATATTATTATATTTGAATAGAAATGGTATGATTTCATCATAACGTCTTCTACTGATATTATTATATTTGAATAGAAATGGTATGATTTCATCATAACGTCTTCTTATGATATTATTATATTTGAATAGAAATGGTATGATTTCATCATAACGTCTTCTTATGATATTATTATATTTGAATAGAAATGGTATGATTTCATCATAACGTCTTCTAGTTATTATATTTGAATAGAAATGGTATGATTTCATCATAACGTCTTCTATGATATTATTATATTTGAATAGAAATGGTATGATTTCATCATAACGTCTTCTAGTTATTATATTTGAATAGAAATGGTATGATTTCATCATAACGTCTTCTTATGATATTATTATATTTGAATAGAAATGGTATGATTTCATCATAACGTCTTCTATGATATTATTATATTTGAATAGAAATGGTATGATTTCATCATAACGTCTTCTATGATATTATTATATTTGAATAGAAATGGTATGATTTCATCATAACGTCTTCTATGATATTATTATATTTGAATAGAAATGGTATGATTTCATCATAACGTCTTCTAGTATTATTATATTTGAATAGAAATGGTATGATTTCATCATAACGTCTTCTATGATATTATTATATTTGAATAGAAATGGTATGATTTCATCATAACGTCTTCTTATGATATTATTATATTTGAATAGAAATGGTATGATTTCATCATAACGTCTTCTTATGATATTATTATATTTGAATAGAAATGGTATGATTTCATCATAACGTCTTCTATGATATTATTATATTTGAATAGAAATGGTATGATTTCATCATAACGTCTTCTTATGATATTATTATATTTGAATAGAAATGGTATGATTTCATCATAACGTCTTCTATGATATTATTATATTTGAATAGAAATGGTATGATTTCATCATAACGTCTTCTAGTGATATTATTATATTTGAATAGAAATGGTATGATTTCATCATAACGTCTTCTTATGATATTATTATATTTGAATAGAAATGGTATGATTTCATCATAACGTCTTCTAGTGATATTATTATATTTGAATAGAAATGGTATGATTTCATCATAACGTCTTCTATGATATTATTATATTTGAATAGAAATGGTATGATTTCATCATAACGTCTTCTTATGATATTATTATATTTGAATAGAAATGGTATGATTTCATCATAACGTCTTCTTATGATATTATTATATTTGAATAGAAATGGTATGATTTCATCATAACGTCTTCTATGATATTATTATATTTGAATAGAAATGGTATGATTTCATCATAACGTCTTCTATGATATTATTATATTTGAATAGAAATGGTATGATTTCATCATAACGTCTTCTTATGATATTATTATATTTGAATAGAAATGGTATGATTTCATCATAACGTCTTCTTATGATATTATTATATTTGAATAGAAATGGTATGATTTCATCATAACGTCTTCTATGATATTATTATATTTGAATAGAAATGGTATGATTTCATCATAACGTCTTCTTATGATATTATTATATTTGAATAGAAATGGTATGATTTCATCATAACGTCTTCTATGATATTATTATATTTGAATAGAAATGGTATGATTTCATCATAACGTCTTCTTATGATATTATTATATTTGAATAGAAATGGTATGATTTCATCATAACGTCTTCTATGATATTATTATATTTGAATAGAAATGGTATGATTTCATCATAACGTCTTCTATGATATTATTATATTTGAATAGAAATGGTATGATTTCATCATAACGTCTTCTTATGATATTATTATATTTGAATAGAAATGGTATGATTTCATCATAACGTCTTCTATGATATTATTATATTTGAATAGAAATGGTATGATTTCATCATAACGTCTTCTATGATATTATTATATTTGAATAGAAATGGTATGATTTCATCATAACGTCTTCTATGATATTATTATATTTGAATAGAAATGGTATGATTTCATCATAACGTCTTCTTATGATATTATTATATTTGAATAGAAATGGTATGATTTCATCATAACGTCTTCTATGATATTATTATATTTGAATAGAAATGGTATGATTTCATCATAACGTCTTCTATGATATTATTATATTTGAATAGAAATGGTATGATTTCATCATAACGTCTTCTATGATATTATTATATTTGAATAGAAATGGTATGATTTCATCATAACGTCTTCTTATGATATTATTATATTTGAATAGAAATGGTATGATTTCATCATAACGTCTTCTATGATATTATTATATTTGAATAGAAATGGTATGATTTCATCATAACGTCTTCTTATGATATTATTATATTTGAATAGAAATGGTATGATTTCATCATAACGTCTTCTATGATATTATTATATTTGAATAGAAATGGTATGATTTCATCATAACGTCTTCTATGATATTATTATATTTGAATAGAAATGGTATGATTTCATCATAACGTCTTCTATGATATTATTATATTTGAATAGAAATGGTATGATTTCATCATAACGTCTTCTTATGATATTATTATATTTGAATAGAAATGGTATGATTTCATCATAACGTCTTCTTATGATATTATTATATTTGAATAGAAATGGTATGATTTCATCATAACGTCTTCTTATGATATTATTATATTTGAATAGAAATGGTATGATTTCATCATAACGTCTTCTATGATATTATTATATTTGAATAGAAATGGTATGATTTCATCATAACGTCTTCTTATGATATTATTATATTTGAATAGAAATGGTATGATTTCATCATAACGTCTTCTTATGATATTATTATATTTGAATAGAAATGGTATGATTTCATCATAACGTCTTCTATGATATTATTATATTTGAATAGAAATGGTATGATTTCATCATAACGTCTTCTATGATATTATTATATTTGAATAGAAATGGTATGATTTCATCATAACGTCTTCTATGATATTATTATATTTGAATAGAAATGGTATGATTTCATCATAACGTCTTCTATGATATTATTATATTTGAATAGAAATGGTATGATTTCATCATAACGTCTTCTATGATATTATTATATTTGAATAGAAATGGTATGATTTCATCATAACGTCTTCTAGTGATATTATTATATTTGAATAGAAATGGTATGATTTCATCATAACGTCTTCTATGATATTATTATATTTGAATAGAAATGGTATGATTTCATCATAACGTCTTCTATGATATTATTATATTTGAATAGAAATGGTATGATTTCATCATAACGTCTTCTATGATATTATTATATTTGAATAGAAATGGTATGATTTCATCATAACGTCTTCTTATGATATTATTATATTTGAATAGAAATGGTATGATTTCATCATAACGTCTTCTATGATATTATTATATTTGAATAGAAATGGTATGATTTCATCATAACGTCTTCTATGATATTATTATATTTGAATAGAAATGGTATGATTTCATCATAACGTCTTCTTATGATATTATTATATTTGAATAGAAATGGTATGATTTCATCATAACGTCTTCTATGATATTATTATATTTGAATAGAAATGGTATGATTTCATCATAACGTCTTCTATGATATTATTATATTTGAATAGAAATGGTATGATTTCATCATAACGTCTTCTATGATATTATTATATTTGAATAGAAATGGTATGATTTCATCATAACGTCTTCTTATGATATTATTATATTTGAATAGAAATGGTATGATTTCATCATAACGTCTTCTTATGATATTATTATATTTGAATAGAAATGGTATGATTTCATCATAACGTCTTCTATGATATTATTATATTTGAATAGAAATGGTATGATTTCATCATAACGTCTTCTATGATATTATTATATTTGAATAGAAATGGTATGATTTCATCATAACGTCTTCTATGATATTATTATATTTGAATAGAAATGGTATGATTTCATCATAACGTCTTCTATGATATTATTATATTTGAATAGAAATGGTATGATTTCATCATAACGTCTTCTATGATATTATTATATTTGAATAGAAATGGTATGATTTCATCATAACGTCTTCTAGTGATATTATTATATTTGAATAGAAATGGTATGATTTCATCATAACGTCTTCTATGATATTATTATATTTGAATAGAAATGGTATGATTTCATCATAACGTCTTCTATGATATTATTATATTTGAATAGAAATGGTATGATTTCATCATAACGTCTTCTATGATATTATTATATTTGAATAGAAATGGTATGATTTCATCATAACGTCTTCTTATGATATTATTATATTTGAATAGAAATGGTATGATTTCATCATAACGTCTTCTATGATATTATTATATTTGAATAGAAATGGTATGATTTCATCATAACGTCTTCTTATGATATTATTATATTTGAATAGAAATGGTATGATTTCATCATAACGTCTTCTTATGATATTATTATATTTGAATAGAAATGGTATGATTTCATCATAACGTCTTCTTATGATATTATTATATTTGAATAGAAATGGTATGATTTCATCATAACGTCTTCTTATGATATTATTATATTTGAATAGAAATGGTATGATTTCATCATAACGTCTTCTTATGATATTATTATATTTGAATAGAAATGGTATGATTTCATCATAACGTCTTCTAGTGATATTATTATATTTGAATAGAAATGGTATGATTTCATCATAACGTCTTCTAGTGATATTATTATATTTGAATAGAAATGGTATGATTTCATCATAACGTCTTCTATGATATTATTATATTTGAATAGAAATGGTATGATTTCATCATAACGTCTTCTATGATATTATTATATTTGAATAGAAATGGTATGATTTCATCATAACGTCTTCTTATGATATTATTATATTTGAATAGAAATGGTATGATTTCATCATAACGTCTTCTATGATATTATTATATTTGAATAGAAATGGTATGATTTCATCATAACGTCTTCTAGTGATATTATTATATTTGAATAGAAATGGTATGATTTCATCATAACGTCTTCTATGATATTATTATATTTGAATAGAAATGGTATGATTTCATCATAACGTCTTCTAGTGATATTATTATATTTGAATAGAAATGGTATGATTTCATCATAACGTCTTCTGATATTATATTATTATATTTGAATAGAAATGGTATGATTTCATCATAACGTCTTCTAGTGATATTATTATATTTGAATAGAAATGGTATGATTTCATCATAACGTCTTCTAGTGATATTATTATATTTGAATAGAAATGGTATGATTTCATCATAACGTCTTCTTATATTATTATATTTGAATAGAAATGGTATGATTTCATCATAACGTCTTCTATGATATTATTATATTTGAATAGAAATGGTATGATTTCATCATAACGTCTTCTAGTGATATTATTATATTTGAATAGAAATGGTATGATTTCATCATAACGTCTTCTAGTGATATTATTATATTTGAATAGAAATGGTATGATTTCATCATAACGTCTTCTATGATATTATTATATTTGAATAGAAATGGTATGATTTCATCATAACGTCTTCTTATGATATTATTATATTTGAATAGAAATGGTATGATTTCATCATAACGTCTTCTTATTTATTATATTTGAATAGAAATGGTATGATTTCATCATAACGTCTTCTTATGATATTATTATATTTGAATAGAAATGGTATGATTTCATCATAACGTCTTCTATGATATTATTATATTTGAATAGAAATGGTATGATTTCATCATAACGTCTTCTTATGATATTATTATATTTGAATAGAAATGGTATGATTTCATCATAACGTCTTCTTATGATATTATTATATTTGAATAGAAATGGTATGATTTCATCATAACGTCTTCTATGATATTATTATATTTGAATAGAAATGGTATGATTTCATCATAACGTCTTCTATGATATTATTATATTTGAATAGAAATGGTATGATTTCATCATAACGTCTTCTTATGATATTATTATATTTGAATAGAAATGGTATGATTTCATCATAACGTCTTCTTATGATATTATTATATTTGAATAGAAATGGTATGATTTCATCATAACGTCTTCTTATGATATTATTATATTTGAATAGAAATGGTATGATTTCATCATAACGTCTTCTATGATATTATTATATTTGAATAGAAATGGTATGATTTCATCATAACGTCTTCTATGATATTATTATATTTGAATAGAAATGGTATGATTTCATCATAACGTCTTCTATGATATTATTATATTTGAATAGAAATGGTATGATTTCATCATAACGTCTTCTATGATATTATTATATTTGAATAGAAATGGTATGATTTCATCATAACGTCTTCTTATGATATTATTATATTTGAATAGAAATGGTATGATTTCATCATAACGTCTTCTATGATATTATTATATTTGAATAGAAATGGTATGATTTCATCATAACGTCTTCTATGATATTATTATATTTGAATAGAAATGGTATGATTTCATCATAACGTCTTCTATGATATTATTATATTTGAATAGAAATGGTATGATTTCATCATAACGTCTTCTATGATATTATTATATTTGAATAGAAATGGTATGATTTCATCATAACGTCTTCTAGTGATATTATTATATTTGAATAGAAATGGTATGATTTCATCATAACGTCTTCTAGTGATATTATTATATTTGAATAGAAATGGTATGATTTCATCATAACGTCTTCTAGTGATATTATTATATTTGAATAGAAATGGTATGATTTCATCATAACGTCTTCTAGTGATATTATTATATTTGAATAGAAATGGTATGATTTCATCATAACGTCTTCTATGATATTATTATATTTGAATAGAAATGGTATGATTTCATCATAACGTCTTCTATGATATTATTATATTTGAATAGAAATGGTATGATTTCATCATAACGTCTTCTAGTGATATTATTATATTTGAATAGAAATGGTATGATTTCATCATAACGTCTTCTAGTGATATTATTATATTTGAATAGAAATGGTATGATTTCATCATAACGTCTTCTATGATATTATTATATTTGAATAGAAATGGTATGATTTCATCATAACGTCTTCTTATGATATTATTATATTTGAATAGAAATGGTATGATTTCATCATAACGTCTTCTTATGATATTATTATATTTGAATAGAAATGGTATGATTTCATCATAACGTCTTCTATGATATTATTATATTTGAATAGAAATGGTATGATTTCATCATAACGTCTTCTAGTGATATTATTATATTTGAATAGAAATGGTATGATTTCATCATAACGTCTTCTTATGATATTATTATATTTGAATAGAAATGGTATGATTTCATCATAACGTCTTCTATGATATTATTATATTTGAATAGAAATGGTATGATTTCATCATAACGTCTTCTATGATATTATTATATTTGAATAGAAATGGTATGATTTCATCATAACGTCTTCTTATGATATTATTATATTTGAATAGAAATGGTATGATTTCATCATAACGTCTTCTAGTGATATTATTATATTTGAATAGAAATGGTATGATTTCATCATAACGTCTTCTATGATATTATTATATTTGAATAGAAATGGTATGATTTCATCATAACGTCTTCTAGTGATATTATTATATTTGAATAGAAATGGTATGATTTCATCATAACGTCTTCTAGTGATATTATTATATTTGAATAGAAATGGTATGATTTCATCATAACGTCTTCTTATGATATTATTATATTTGAATAGAAATGGTATGATTTCATCATAACGTCTTCTAGTGATATTATTATATTTGAATAGAAATGGTATGATTTCATCATAACGTCTTCTATGATATTATTATATTTGAATAGAAATGGTATGATTTCATCATAACGTCTTCTTATGATATTATTATATTTGAATAGAAATGGTATGATTTCATCATAACGTCTTCTTATGATATTATTATATTTGAATAGAAATGGTATGATTTCATCATAACGTCTTCTTATGATATTATTATATTTGAATAGAAATGGTATGATTTCATCATAACGTCTTCTTATGATATTATTATATTTGAATAGAAATGGTATGATTTCATCATAACGTCTTCTTATGATATTATTATATTTGAATAGAAATGGTATGATTTCATCATAACGTCTTCTATGATATTATTATATTTGAATAGAAATGGTATGATTTCATCATAACGTCTTCTATGATATTATTATATTTGAATAGAAATGGTATGATTTCATCATAACGTCTTCTATGATATTATTATATTTGAATAGAAATGGTATGATTTCATCATAACGTCTTCTTATGATATTATTATATTTGAATAGAAATGGTATGATTTCATCATAACGTCTTCTTATGATATTATTATATTTGAATAGAAATGGTATGATTTCATCATAACGTCTTCTATGATATTATTATATTTGAATAGAAATGGTATGATTTCATCATAACGTCTTCTATGATATTATTATATTTGAATAGAAATGGTATGATTTCATCATAACGTCTTCTTATGATATTATTATATTTGAATAGAAATGGTATGATTTCATCATAACGTCTTCTTATGATATTATTATATTTGAATAGAAATGGTATGATTTCATCATAACGTCTTCTATGATATTATTATATTTGAATAGAAATGGTATGATTTCATCATAACGTCTTCTATGATATTATTATATTTGAATAGAAATGGTATGATTTCATCATAACGTCTTCTTATGATATTATTATATTTGAATAGAAATGGTATGATTTCATCATAACGTCTTCTATGATATTATTATATTTGAATAGAAATGGTATGATTTCATCATAACGTCTTCTATGATATTATTATATTTGAATAGAAATGGTATGATTTCATCATAACGTCTTCTATGATATTATTATATTTGAATAGAAATGGTATGATTTCATCATAACGTCTTCTATGATATTATTATATTTGAATAGAAATGGTATGATTTCATCATAACGTCTTCTTATGATATTATTATATTTGAATAGAAATGGTATGATTTCATCATAACGTCTTCTTATGATATTATTATATTTGAATAGAAATGGTATGATTTCATCATAACGTCTTCTATGATATTATTATATTTGAATAGAAATGGTATGATTTCATCATAACGTCTTCTTATGATATTATTATATTTGAATAGAAATGGTATGATTTCATCATAACGTCTTCTATGATATTATTATATTTGAATAGAAATGGTATGATTTCATCATAACGTCTTCTTATGATATTATTATATTTGAATAGAAATGGTATGATTTCATCATAACGTCTTCTATGATATTATTATATTTGAATAGAAATGGTATGATTTCATCATAACGTCTTCTAGTGATATTATTATATTTGAATAGAAATGGTATGATTTCATCATAACGTCTTCTAGTGATATTATTATATTTGAATAGAAATGGTATGATTTCATCATAACGTCTTCTATGATATTATTATATTTGAATAGAAATGGTATGATTTCATCATAACGTCTTCTTATGATATTATTATATTTGAATAGAAATGGTATGATTTCATCATAACGTCTTCTATGATATTATTATATTTGAATAGAAATGGTATGATTTCATCATAACGTCTTCTATGATATTATTATATTTGAATAGAAATGGTATGATTTCATCATAACGTCTTCTATGATATTATTATATTTGAATAGAAATGGTATGATTTCATCATAACGTCTTCTAGTGATATTATTATATTTGAATAGAAATGGTATGATTTCATCATAACGTCTTCTATGATATTATTATATTTGAATAGAAATGGTATGATTTCATCATAACGTCTTCTATGATATTATTATATTTGAATAGAAATGGTATGATTTCATCATAACGTCTTCTTATGATATTATTATATTTGAATAGAAATGGTATGATTTCATCATAACGTCTTCTAGTGATATTATTATATTTGAATAGAAATGGTATGATTTCATCATAACGTCTTCTAGTGATATTATTATATTTGAATAGAAATGGTATGATTTCATCATAACGTCTTCTATGATATTATTATATTTGAATAGAAATGGTATGATTTCATCATAACGTCTTCTATGATATTATTATATTTGAATAGAAATGGTATGATTTCATCATAACGTCTTCTAGATATTATTATATTTGAATAGAAATGGTATGATTTCATCATAACGTCTTCTATGATATTATTATATTTGAATAGAAATGGTATGATTTCATCATAACGTCTTCTATGATATTATTATATTTGAATAGAAATGGTATGATTTCATCATAACGTCTTCTATGATATTATTATATTTGAATAGAAATGGTATGATTTCATCATAACGTCTTCTTATGATATTATTATATTTGAATAGAAATGGTATGATTTCATCATAACGTCTTCTTATGATATTATTATATTTGAATAGAAATGGTATGATTTCATCATAACGTCTTCTATGATATTATTATATTTGAATAGAAATGGTATGATTTCATCATAACGTCTTCTTATGATATTATTATATTTGAATAGAAATGGTATGATTTCATCATAACGTCTTCTTATGATATTATTATATTTGAATAGAAATGGTATGATTTCATCATAACGTCTTCTGATGATATTATTATATTTGAATAGAAATGGTATGATTTCATCATAACGTCTTCTTATGATATTATTATATTTGAATAGAAATGGTATGATTTCATCATAACGTCTTCTAGTGATATTATTATATTTGAATAGAAATGGTATGATTTCATCATAACGTCTTCTTATGATATTATTATATTTGAATAGAAATGGTATGATTTCATCATAACGTCTTCTATGATATTATTATATTTGAATAGAAATGGTATGATTTCATCATAACGTCTTCTTATGATATTATTATATTTGAATAGAAATGGTATGATTTCATCATAACGTCTTCTCAATGATATTATTATATTTGAATAGAAATGGTATGATTTCATCATAACGTCTTCTAGTGATATTATTATATTTGAATAGAAATGGTATGATTTCATCATAACGTCTTCTAGTGATATTATTATATTTGAATAGAAATGGTATGATTTCATCATAACGTCTTCTAGTGATATTATTATATTTGAATAGAAATGGTATGATTTCATCATAACGTCTTCTAGTGATATTATTATATTTGAATAGAAATGGTATGATTTCATCATAACGTCTTCTTATGATATTATTATATTTGAATAGAAATGGTATGATTTCATCATAACGTCTTCTAGTGATATTATTATATTTGAATAGAAATGGTATGATTTCATCATAACGTCTTCTTATGATATTATTATATTTGAATAGAAATGGTATGATTTCATCATAACGTCTTCTTATGATATTATTATATTTGAATAGAAATGGTATGATTTCATCATAACGTCTTCTTATGATATTATTATATTTGAATAGAAATGGTATGATTTCATCATAACGTCTTCTAGTGATATTATTATATTTGAATAGAAATGGTATGATTTCATCATAACGTCTTCTATGATATTATTATATTTGAATAGAAATGGTATGATTTCATCATAACGTCTTCTTATGATATTATTATATTTGAATAGAAATGGTATGATTTCATCATAACGTCTTCTATGATATTATTATATTTGAATAGAAATGGTATGATTTCATCATAACGTCTTCTATGATATTATTATATTTGAATAGAAATGGTATGATTTCATCATAACGTCTTCTTATGATATTATTATATTTGAATAGAAATGGTATGATTTCATCATAACGTCTTCTATGATATTATTATATTTGAATAGAAATGGTATGATTTCATCATAACGTCTTCTATGATATTATTATATTTGAATAGAAATGGTATGATTTCATCATAACGTCTTCTATGATATTATTATATTTGAATAGAAATGGTATGATTTCATCATAACGTCTTCTTATGATATTATTATATTTGAATAGAAATGGTATGATTTCATCATAACGTCTTCTATGATATTATTATATTTGAATAGAAATGGTATGATTTCATCATAACGTCTTCTTATGATATTATTATATTTGAATAGAAATGGTATGATTTCATCATAACGTCTTCTATGATATTATTATATTTGAATAGAAATGGTATGATTTCATCATAACGTCTTCTATGATATTATTATATTTGAATAGAAATGGTATGATTTCATCATAACGTCTTCTAGTGATATTATATATTTGAATAGAAATGGTATGATTTCATCATAACGTCTTATGATATTATATATTTGAATAGAAATGGTATGATTTCATCATAACGTCTTCTATGATATTATATATTTGAATAGAAATGGTATGATTTCATCATAACGTCTTCTTATGATATTATTATATTTGAATAGAAATGGTATGATTTCATCATAACGTCTTCTAATGATATTATTATATTTGAATAGAAATGGTATGATTTCATCATAACGTCTTCTAGTGATATTATTATATTTGAATAGAAATGGTATGATTTCATCATAACGTCTTCTAGTGATATTATTATATTTGAATAGAAATGGTATGATTTCATCATAACGTCTTCTAGTGATATTATTATATTTGAATAGAAATGGTATGATTTCATCATAACGTCTTCTAATGATATTATTATATTTGAATAGAAATGGTATGATTTCATCATAACGTCTTCTAGTGATATTATTATATTTGAATAGAAATGGTATGATTTCATCATAACGTCTTCTAGTGATATTATTATATTTGAATAGAAATGGTATGATTTCATCATAACGTCTTCTAGTGATATTATTATATTTGAATAGAAATGGTATGATTTCATCATAACGTTCTAGTGATATTATTATATTTGAATAGAAATGGTATGATTTCATCATAACGTCTTCTATGATATTATTATATTTGAATAGAAATGGTATGATTTCATCATAACGTCTTCTAGTGATATTATTATATTTGAATAGAAATGGTATGATTTCATCATAACGTCTTCTATGATATTATTATATTTGAATAGAAATGGTATGATTTCATCATAACGTCTTCTTATGATATTATTATATTTGAATAGAAATGGTATGATTTCATCATAACGTCTTCTAGTTATATTATTTGAATAGAAATGGTATGATTTCATCATAACGTCTTCTAGATATTATTATATTTGAATAGAAATGGTATGATTTCATCATAACGTCTTCTAGTGATATTATTATATTTGAATAGAAATGGTATGATTTCATCATAACGTCTTCTATGATATTATTATATTTGAATAGAAATGGTATGATTTCATCATAACGTCTTCTTATGATATTATTATATTTGAATAGAAATGGTATGATTTCATCATAACGTCTTCTTATGATATTATTATTTGAATAGAAATGGTATGATTTCATCATAACGTCTTCTAGTGATATTATTATATTTGAATAGAAATGGTATGATTTCATCATAACGTCTTCTTATGATATTATTATATTTGAATAGAAATGGTATGATTTCATCATAACGTCTTATGATATTATTATATTTGAATAGAAATGGTATGATTTCATCATAACGTCTTCTATGATATTATTATATTGAATAGAAATGGTATGATTTCATCATAACGTCTTCTAGTGATATTATTATATTTGAATAGAAATGGTATGATTTCATCATAACGTCTTCTAGTGATATATTATATTTGAATAGAAATGGTATGATTTCATCATAACGTCTTCTTATGATATTATTATTTGAATAGAAATGGTATGATTTCATCATAACGTCTTCTAGTGATATTATTATATTTGAATAGAAATGGTATGATTTCATCATACGTCTTCTATGATATTATTATATTTGAATAGAAATGGTATGATTTCATCATAACGTCTTCTAGTGATATATTATATTTGAATAGAAATGGTATGATTTCATCATAACGTCTTCTTATGATATTATTATATTTGAATAGAAATGGTATGATTTCATCATAACGTCTTCTATGATATTATTATATTTGAATAGAAATGGTATGATTTCATCATAACGTCTTCTATGATATTATTATATTTGAATAGAAATGGTATGATTTCATCATAACGTCTTCTTATGATATTATTATATTTGAATAGAAATGGTATGATTTCATCATAACGTCTTCTATGATATTATTATATTTGAATAGAAATGGTATGATTTCATCATAACGTCTTCTAGTGATATTATTATATTTGAATAGAAATGGTATGATTTCATCATAACGTCTTCTATGATATTATTATATTTGAATAGAAATGGTATGATTTCATCATAACGTCTTCTTATGATATTATTATATTTGAATAGAAATGGTATGATTTCATTAACGTCTTCTTATATTATTATATTTGAATAGAAATGTATGATTTCATCATAACGTCTTCTATGATATTATTATATTTGAATAGAAATGGTATGATTTCATCATAACGTCTTCTATGATATATTATATTTGAATAGAAATGGTATGATTTCATCATAACGTCTTCTATGATATTATTATATTTGAATAGAAATGTATGATTTCATCATAACGTCTTTATGATATTATTATATTTGAATAGAAATGGTATGATTCATCATAACGTCTTCTAGATATTATTATATTTGAATAGAAATGGTATGATTTCATCATAACGTCTTCTATGATATTATTATATTTGAATAGAAATGGTATGATTTCATCATAACGTCTTCTAGTGATATTATAATTGAATAGAAATGGTATGATTCATCATAACGTCTTCTATGATATTATTATATTTGAATAGAAATGGTATGATTTCATCATAACGTCTTCTTATAATTATATTTGAATAGAAATGGTATGATTTCATCATAACGTCTTCTTATGATATTATTATATTTGAATAGAAATGGTATGATTTCATCATAACGTCTTCTATGAATATTATATTTGAATAGAAATGGTATGATTCATCATAACGTCTTCTAGTGATATTATTATATTTGAATAGAAATGGTATGATTTCATCATAACGTCTTCTATGATATTATTATATTGAATAGAAATGGTATGATTCATCATAACGTCTTCTTATGATATTATTATATTTGAATAGAAATGGTATGATTTCATCATAACGTCTTCTATGATATATTATATTTGAATAGAAATGGTATGATTTCATCATAACGTCTTCTTATGATATTATATATTGAATAGAAATGTATGATCATCATAACGTCTTCTAGATATTATTATATTTGAATAGAAATGGTATGATTTCATCATAACGTCTTCTATGATATTATTATATTTGAATAGAAATGGTATGATTTCATCATAACGTCTTCTAGTGATATTATTATATTGAATAGAAATGGTATGATTTCATCATAACGTCTTTAATTATTATATATTTGAATAGAAATGGTATGATTTCATCATAACGTCTTCTATGATATTATTATATTTGAATAGAAATGGTATGATTTCATCATAACGTCTTCTATGATATTATTATATTTGAATAGAAATGGTATGATTTCATCATAACGTCTTCTATGATATATTATATTGAATAGAAATGGTATGATTTCATCATAACGTCTTCTAGTGATATTATTATATTTGAATAGAAATGTATGATCATCATAACGTCTTCTAGTGATATTATTATATGAATAGAAATGGTATGATTTCATCATAACGTCTTCTATGATATTATTATATTTGAATAGAAATGGTATGATTTCATCATAACGTCTTCTATGATATATTATATTTGAATAGAAATGGTATGATTTCATCATAACGTCTTCTATGATATTATATATTGAATAGAAATGGGATTTCATCATAACGTCTTATGATATTATATATTTGAATAGAAATGGTATGATTTCATCATAACGTCTTCTATGATATTATTATATTTGAATAGAAATGTATGATTTCATCATAACGTCTCTTATGATATTATTATATTTGAATAGAAATGGTATGATTTCATCATAACGTCTTCTATGATATTATTATATTGAATAGAAATGGTATGATTTCATCATAACGTCTTCTATGAATTATTATATTTGAATAGAAATGGTATGATTTCATCATAACGTCTTCTAGATATTATATATTTGAATAGAAATGGTATGATTTCATCATAACGTCTTCTATGAATATTATTATTTGAATAGAAATGGTATGATTTCATCATAACGTCTTCTAGTGATATTATTATATTTGAATAGAAATGGTATGATTTCATCATAACGTCTTCTAGTGATATTATTATATTTGAATAGAAATGGTATGATTTCATCATAACGTCTTCTTATGATATTATTATAATTTGAATAGAAATGGTATGATTTCATCATAACGTCTTCTAGTGATATTATTATATTTGAATAGAAATGGTATGATTTCATCATAACGTCTCTATGATATTATTATATTTGAATAGAAATGGTATGATTTCATCATAACGTCTTCTAGTGATATTATTATATTTGAATAGAAATGGTATGATTTCATCATAACGTCTTCATTAGTGATATTATTATATTTGAATAGAAATGGTATGATTTCATCATAACGTCTTCTGATATTATTATATTTGAATAGAAATGGTATGATTTCATCATAACGTCTTCTTATGATATTATTATATTTGAATAGAAATGGTATGATTTCATCATAACGTCTTCTAGTTATTATATTTGAATAGAAATGGTATGATTTCATCATAACGTCTTCTTATGATATTATTATATTTGAATAGAAATGGTATGATTTCATCATAACGTCTTCTATGATATTATTTATTGAATAGAAATGGTATGATTTCATCATAACGTCTTCTATGATATTTTATATTTGAATAGAAATGGTATGATTCATCATAACGTCTTCTTATGATATTATTATATTGAATAGAAATGTATGATTTCATCATAACGTCTTCTATGATATTATTATATTTGAATAGAAATGGTATGATTTCATCATAACGTCTTCTAGATATTATTATATTGAATAGAAATGGTATGATTCATCATAACGTCTTCTATGATATTATATATTTGAATAGAAATGGTATGATTTCATCATAACGTCTTCTATGATATTAATTTGAATAGAAATGGTATGATTTCATCATAACGTCTTCTATGATATTATTATATTTGAATAGAAATGTATGATTTCATCATAACGTCTTCTAGTGATATATTATATTTGAATAGAAATGGTATGATTTCATCATAACGTCTTCTATGATATTATTATATTGAATAGAAATGGTATGATTTCATCATAACGTCTTCTAGTATATATTATATTTGAATAGAAATGGTAATTTCATCATAACGTCTTCTAGTGATATTATTAATTTGAATAGAAATGGTATGATTTCATCATAACGTCTTCTAGTGATATTATTATATTTGAATAGAAATGGTATGATTTCATCATAACGTCTTCTAGTGATATTATTATATTTGAATAGAAATGGTATGATTTCATCATAACGTCTTCTAGTGAATATTATATTTGAATAGAAATGGTATGATTTCATCATAACGTCTTCTAGTGATATTATTATATTTGAATAGAAATGGTATGATTTCATCATAACGTCTTCTATGATATTATTATATTGAATAGAAATGGTATGATTTCATCATAACGTTTAGTGAATTATATATTTGAATAGAAATGGTATGATTTCATCATAACGTCTTCTAGTGATATTATATATTGAATAGAAATGGTATGATTCATCATAACGTCTTCTAGTGATATTATTATTTGAATAGAAATGTATGATTTCATCATAACGTCTTCTAGTGATATATAATTTGAATAGAAATGGTATGATTTCATCATAACGTCTTCTATGATATTATTATATTGAATAGAAATGGTATGATTTCATCATAACGTCTTCTATGATATTATTATATTTGAATAGAAATGTATGATTTCATCATAACGTCTTCTAGTGATATTATTATATTGAATAGAAATGGTATGATTTCATCATAAAACGTTTCTAGTTATTATTAATTTGAATAGAAATGGTATGATTCATCATAACGTCTTCTTATGATATTATTATATTTGAATAGAAATGGTATGATTTCATCAAACGTCTTCTATGATAATTAATTTGAATAGAAATGTATGATTTCATCATAACGTCTTCTATGAATTATTATATTTGAATAGAAATGGTATGATTTCATCATAACGTCTTCTAGTAATATTATATATTGAATAGAAATGGTATGATTCATCATAACGTCTTCTATGATATTATTATATTTGAATAGAAATGGTATTTTCATCATAACGTCTTCTATGATATTAATTTGAATAGAAATGGTATGATCATCATAACTCTTCTAGTGATATTATTATATTTGAATAGAAATGGTATGATTTCATCATAACGTCTTCTAGTGATATATTATATTTGAATAGAAATGTATGATTTCATCATAACGTCTTCTAGTGATATTATTATATTTGAATAGAAATGGTATGATTCATCATAACGTCTTCTAGTGATATTATTATATTTGATAGAAGGTATGATCATCATAACGCTCTAGTGATATTATTAATTGAATAGAAATGTATGATTTCATCAAACGTCTTCTTATGATATTATATATGAATAGAAATGGTATGATTTCATCATAACGTCTTCTATGATATTATTATATTTGAATAGAAATGGTATGATTTCATCATAACGTCTTCTATGATAATTATATTTGAATAGAAATGGTATGATTTCATCATAACGTCTTCTATGATATTATATTTGAATAGAAATGGTATGATTCATCATAACGTCTTCTATGATATTATTATATTTGAATAGAAATGGTATGATTTCATCATAACGTCTTCTATGATATATTATATTTGAATAGAAATGGTATGATTTCATCATAACGTCTTCTATGATATTATATATTTGAATAGAAATGGTATGATTTCATCATAACGTCTTCTAGTGATATTATATATTGAATAGAAATGGTATGATTTCATCATAACGTCTTCTATGATATTATTATATTGAATAGAAATGGTATGATTTCATCATAACGTCTTCTATGAATTATTAATTTGAATAGAAATGTATGATTTCATCATAACGTCTTCTATGATATTAATATTTGAATAGAAATGGTATGATTCATCATAACGTCTTCTATTATTATATTGAATAGAAATGGTATGATTCATCATAACGTCTTCTTATGATATTATTATATTTGAATAGAAATGGTATATTTCATCATAACGTCTTCTATGATATTATTATATTGAATAGAAATGGTATGATTTCATCATAACGTCTTCTATGATATTATTATATTTGAATAGAAATGGTATGATTCATCATAACGTCTTCTAGTGATATTATTATATTTGAATAGAAATGGTATGATTTCATCATAACGTCTTCTATGATATTATTATATTGAATAGAAATGTATGATTCATCCAACGCTCTAGATATTATATATTTGAATAGAAATGGTATGATTTCATCATAACGTCTTCTATGATATTAAATATTGAATAAAATGGTATGATTTCATCATAACGTCTTATGAATATATATGAATAAAAGATATTTCATCATAACGTCCTATGGATTTATATTGAATAGAAATGGTATGATTCATCATAACGTCTCTATGATATTATTATATTTGAATAGAAATGGTATGATTTCATCATAACGTCTTCTTATGATATTATATATTGAATAGAAATGGTATGATTTCATCATAACGTCTTCTATGATATTATTATATTGAATAGAAATGGTATGATTTCATCATAACGTCTTCTAGTATTATTATATTTGAATAGAAATGGTATGATTTCATCATAACGTTCTATGATATTATATATTTGAATAGAAATGGTATGATTTCATCATAACGTCTCTAGATATTATTATATTTGAATAGAAATGGTATGATTTCATCATAACGTCTTCTATGATTATTATATTTGAATAGAAATGGTATGATTTCATCATAACGTCTTCTATGTATATATTATATTGAATAGAAATGTATGATTTCATCATAACGTCTTCTAGTGATATTATTAATTTGAATAGAAATGGTATGATTCATCATAACGTCTTCTATGATATTAATATATTTGAATAGAAATGTATGATTCATCATAACGTCTTCTATGATTATTATATTTGAATAGAAATGGTATGATTTCATCATAACGTCTTCTAGTGATATTATTATATTGAATAGAAATGATGATTTCATCATAACGTCTTCTAGTGATATTATTATTTGAATAGAAATGGTATGATTTCATCATAACGTCTTCTAGTGATATTATTATATTTGAATAGAAATGGTATGATTTCATCATAACTCTTCTAGATTTATTATTTTAGAATGTCTCATCAACAACACAACGTCTTCATATGATATTATAAAATATCAATAGAAGACGTTATGATGAAATCATACATTTATTCAAATAATAAACATACTAGAAGACGTTATGATGAAATCATACCATTTCTATTCAATATAATAATATCATAGAAGACTTATGATGAAATCATACCATTTCTATCAATAAATAATACACTAGAAGACGTTATGATGAAATCATACCATTTCTATTCAATATAATAATATCATAGAAACGTTATGATGAAATCATACATTTCTATCAAATATAATAATATCACTAGAAGACGTTATGATGAAATCATACCATTTCTATTCAAATAATAATATCACTAGAAGACGTTATGATGAAATCATACCATTTCTATTCAAATATAATATATCACTAGAAGACGTTATGATGAAATCATACCATTTCTATTCAAATATAATAATATCACTAGAAGACGTTATGATGAAATCATACCATTTCTATTCAAATATAATAATATCATAGAAGACGTTATGATGAAATCATACCATTTCTATTCAAAATAATAATATCAAGAAGACGTTATGATGAAATCATACCATTTCTATTCAAATATAATATATCATAGAAGACGTATGATAAAATCATACCATTTCTATTCAAATAAATAATATCAAGAAGAGACGTTATGATGAAAATACCATTTCTATTCAAATATAATAATATCATAGAAGACGTTATGATGAAATCATACCATTTCTATTCAAATATAATAATATCATAGAAGACGTTATGATGAAATCATACCATTTCTATTCAAATATAATAATATCACTAGAAGACGTTATGATGAAATCATACCATCTATTCAAATATAATAAATCATAGAAGACGATGATGAAATCATACCATTTCTATTCAAATATAATAATATCATAGAAGACGTTATGATGAAATCATACCATTTCTATTCAAATATAATAATATCACTAGAAGACGTTATGATGAAATCATACCATTTCTATTCATCATAAGAAGACGTTATGAAATCATACCATTTCTATTCAAATATAATAATATCACTAGAAGACGTTATGATGAAATCATACCATTCTATTCAAATATAATAATATCACTAGAAGACGTTATGATGAAATCATACCATTTCTATTCAAATATAATAATATCATAAGAAGACGTTATGATGAAATCATACCATTTCTATTCAAATATAATAATATCATAGAAGACGTTATGATGAAATCATACCATTTCTATTCAAATATAATATCACTAGAAGACGTTATGATGAAATCATACCATTTCTATTCAAATATAATATATCATAAGACGTTATGATGAAATCATACCATTTCTATTCAAATATAATAATATCACTAGAAGACGTTATGATGAAATCATACCATTTCTATTCAAATATAATAATATCATAGAAGACGTTATGATGAAATCATACCATTTCTATTCAAATATAATAATATCACTAGAAGACGTTATGATGAAATCATACCATTTCTATTCAAATATAATAATATCATAGAAGACGTTATGATGAAATCATACCATTTCTATTCAAATATAATAATATCACTAGAAGACGTTATGATGAAATCATACCATTTCTATTCAAATATAATAATATCATAGAAGACGTTATGATGAAATCATACCATTTCTATTCAAATATAATAATATCACTAGAAGACGTTATGATGAAATCATACCATTTCTATTCAAATATAATAATATCACTAGAAGACGTTATGATGAAATCATACCATTTCTATTCAAATATAATAATATCAAGAAGACGTTATGATGAAATCATACCATTTCTATTCAAATATAATAATATCACTAGAAGACGTTATGATGAAATCATACCATTTCTATTCAAATATAATAATATCACTAGAAGACGTTATGATGAAATCATACCATTTCTATTCAAATATAATATATCATAGAAGACGTTATGATGAAATCATACCATTTCTATTCAAATATAATAATATCACTAGAAGACGTTATGATGAAATCATACCATTTCTATTCAAATATAATAATATCACTAGAAGACGTTATGATGAAATCATACCATTTCTATTCAAATATAATAATATCACTAGAAGACGTTATGATGAAATCATACCATTTCTATTCAAATATAATAATATCATAAGAAGACGTTATGATGAAATCATACCATTTCTATTCAAATATAATAATATCATAAGAAGACGTTATGATGAAATCATACCATTTCTATTCAAATATAATAAATCATCTAGAAGACGTTATGATGAAATCATACCATTTCTATTCAAATATAATAATATCACTAGAAGACGTTATGATGAAATCATACCATTTCTATTCAAATATAATAATATCATAGAAGACGTTATGATGAAATCATACCATTTCTATTCAAATATAATAATATCATAGAAGACGTTATGATGAAATCATACCATTTCTATTCAAATATAATAATATCACTAGAAGACGTTATGATGAAATCATACCATTTCTATTCAAATATAATAATATCACTAGAAGACGTTATGATGAAATCATACCATTTCTATTCAAATATAATAATATCACTAGAAGACGTTATGATGAAATCATACCATTTCTATTCAAATATAATATCACTAGAAGACGTTATGATGAAATCATACCATTTCTATTCAAAATAATAATATCACTAGAAGACGTTATGATGAAATCATACCATTTCTATTCAAATATAATAATATCACTAGAAGACGTTATGATGAAATCATACCATTTCTATTCAAATATAATAATATCACTAGAAGACGTTATGATGAAATCATACCATTTCTATTCAAATATAATAATATCACTAGAAGACGTTATGATGAAATCATACCATTTCTATTCAAATATAATAATATCACTAGAAGACGTTATGATGAAATCATACCATTTCTATTCAAATATAATAATATCACTAGAAGACGTTATGATGAAATCATACCATTTCTATTCAAAATAATAATATCACTAGAAGACGTTATGATGAAATCATACCATTTCAAATATAATAATATCACTAGAAGACGTTATGATGAAATCATACCATTTCTATTCAAATATAATAATATCATAGAAGACGTTATGATGAAATCATACCATTTCTATTCAAATATAATAATATCACTAGAAGACGTTATGATGAAATCATACCATTTCTATTCAAATATAATAATATCACTAGAAGACGTTATGATGAAATCATACCATTTCTATTCAAATATAATAATATCATAGAAGACGTTATGATGAAATCATACCATTTCTATTCAAATATAATAATATCATAGAAGACGTTATGATGAAATCATACCATTTCTATTCAAATATAATAATATCATAGAAGACGTTATGATGAAATCATACCATTTCTATTCAAATATAATAATATCACTAGAAGACGTTATGATGAAATCATACCATTTCTATTCAAATATAATAATATCACTAGAAGACGTTATGATGAAATCATACCATTTCTATTCAAATATAATAATATCACTAGAAGACGTTATGATGAAATCATACCATTTCTATTCAAATATAATAATATCACTAGAAGACGTTATGATGAAATCATACCATTTCTATATGATGAAATCATACCATTTCTATTCAAATATAATAATATCACTAGAAGACGTTATGATGAAATCATACCATTTCTATTCAAATATAATAATATCACTAGAAGACGTTATGATGAAATCATACCATTTCTATTCAAATATAATAATATCATAGAAGACGTTATGATGAAATCATACCATTTCTATTCAAATATAATAATATCACTAGAAGACGTTATGATGAAATCATACCATTTCTATTCAAATATAATAATATCATAGAAGACGTTATGATGAAATCATACCATTTCTATTCAAATATAATAATATCATAGAAGACGTTATGATGAAATCATACCATTTCTATTCAAATATAATAATATCTAGAAGACGTTATGATGAAATCATACCATTTCTATTCAAATATAATAATATCACTAGAAGACGTTATGATGAAATCATACCATTTCTATTCAAATATAATAATATCATAAGAAGACGTTATGATGAAATCATACCATTTCTATTCAAATATAATAATATCACTAGAAGACGTTATGATGAAATCATACCATTTCTATTCAAATATAATAATATCATAAGAAGACGTTATGATGAAATCATACCATTTCTATTCAAATATAATAATATCACTAGAAGACGTTATGATGAAATCATACCATTTCTATTCAAATATAATAATATCACTAGAAGACGTTATGATGAAATCATACCATTTCTATTCAATGATGAAATCATACCATTTCTATTCAAATATAATAATATCACTAGAAGACGTTATGATGAAATCATACCATTTCTATTCAAATATAATAATATCACTAGAAGACGTTATGATGAAATCATACCATTTCTATTCAAATATAATAATATCACTAGAAGACGTTATGATGAAATCATACCATTTCTATTCAAATATAATAATATCACTAGAAGACGTTATGATGAAATCATACCATTTCTATTCAAATATAATAATATCACTAGAAGACGTTATGATGAAATCATACCATTTCTATTCAAATATAATAATATCACTAGAAGACGTTATGATGAAATCATACCATTTCTATTCAAATATAATAATATCACTAGAAGACGTTATGATGAAATCATACCATTTCTATTCAAATATAATAATATCACTAGAAGACGTTATGATGAAATCATACCATTTCTATTCAAATATAATAATATCACTAGAAGACGTTATGATGAAATCATACCATTTCTATTCAAATATAATAATATCACTAGAAGACGTTATGATGAAATCATACCATTTCTATTCAAATATAATAATATCACTAGAAGACGTTATGATGAAATCATACCATTTCTATTCAAATATAATAATATCACTAGAAGACGTTATGATGAAATCATACCATTTCTATTCAAATATAATAATATCACTAGAAGACGTTATGATGAAATCATACCATTTCTATTCAAATATAATAATATCACTAGAAGACGTTATGATGAAATCATACCATTTCTATTCAAATATAATAATATCACTAGAAGACGTTATGATGAAATCATACCATTTCTATTCAAATATAATAATATCACTAGAAGACGTTATGATGAAATCATACCATTTCTATTCAAATATAATAATATCACTAGAAGACGTTATGATGAAATCATACCATTTCTATTCAAATATAATAATATCACTAGAAGACGTTATGATGAAATCATACCATTTCTATTCAAATATAATAATATCACTAGAAGACGTTATGATGAAATCATACCATTTCTATTCAAATATAATAATATCACTAGAAGACGTTATGATGAAATCATACCATTTCTATTCAAATATAATAATATCATAGAAGACGTTATGATGAAATCATACCATTTCTATTCAAATATAATAATATCACTAGAAGACGTTATGATGAAATCATACCATTTCTATTCAAATATAATAATATCACTAGAAGACGTTATGATGAAATCATACCATTTCTATTCAAATATAATAATATCACTAGAAGACGTTATGATGAAATCATACCATTTCTATTCAAATATAATAATATCACTAGAAGACGTTATGATGAAATCATACCATTTCTATTCAAATATAATAATATCACTAGAAGACGTTATGATGAAATCATACCATTTCTATTCAAATATAATAATATCACTAGAAGACGTTATGATGAAATCATACCATTTCTATTCAAATATAATAATATCATAAGAAGACGTTATGATGAAATCATACCATTTCTATTCAAATATAATAATATCACTAGAAGACGTTATGATGAAATCATACCATTTCTATTCAAATATAATAATATCACTAGAAGACGTTATGATGAAATCATACCATTTCTATTCAAATATAATAATATCACTAGAAGACGTTATGATGAAATCATACCATTTCTATTCAATGATGAAATCATACCATTTCTATTCAAATATAATAATATCATAAGAAGACGTTATGATAAATCATACCATTTCTATTATGATGAAATCATACCATTTCTATTCAAATATAATAATATCACTAGAAGACGTTATGATGAAATCATACCATTTCTATTCAAATATAATAATATCACTAGAAGACGTTATGATGAAATCATACCATTTCTATTCAAATATAATAATATCACTAGAAGACGTTATGATGAAATCATACCATTTCTATTCAAATATAATAATATCACTAGAAGACGTTATGATGAAATCATACCATTTCTATTCAAATATAATAATATCACTAGAAGACGTTATGATGAAATCATACCATTTCTATTCAAATATAATAATATCACTAGAAGACGTTATGATGAAATCATACCATTTCTATTCAAATATAATAATATCACTAGAAGACGTTATGATGAAATCATACCATTTCTATTCAAATATAATAATATCACTAGAAGACGTTATGATGAAATCATACCATTTCTATTCAAATATGAAATCATACCATTTCTATTCAAATATAATAATATCACTAGAAGACGTTATGATGAAATCATACCAATTCTATTATGATGAAATCATACCATTTCTATTCAAATATAATAATATCACTAGAAGACGTTATGATGAAATCATACCATTTCTATTCAAATATAATAATATCACTAGAAGACGTTATGATGAAATCATACCATTTCTATTCAATGATGAAATCATACCATTTCTATTCAAATATAATAATATCACTAGAAGACGTTATGATGAAATCATACCATTTCTATTCAAATATAATAATATCACTAGAAGACGTTATGATGAAATCATACCATTTCTATTCAAATATAATAATATCACTAGAAGACGTTATGATGAAATCATACCATTTCTATTCAAATATGAAATCATACCATTTCTATTCAAATATAATATCACTAGAAGACGTTATGATGAAATCATACCATTTCTATTATGATGAAATCATACCATTTCTATTCAAATATAATAATATCACTAGAAGACGTTATGATGAAATCATACCATTTCTATTCAAATATAATAATATCACTAGAAGACGTTATGATGAAATCATACCATTTCTATTCAAATATAATAATATCACTAGAAGACGTTATGATGAAATCATACCATTTCTATTCAAATATAATAATATCACTAGAAGACGTTATGATGAAATCATACCATTTCTATTCAAATATAATAATATCACTAGAAGACGTTATGATGAAATCATACCATTTCTATTCAAATATAATAATATCACTAGAAGACGTTATGATGAAATCATACCATTTCTATTCAAATATAATAATATCACTAGAAGACGTTATGATGAAATCATACCATTTCTATTCAATGATGAAATCATACCATTTCTATTCAAATATAATAATATCACTAGAAGACGTTATGATGAAATCATACCATTTCTATTCAAATATAATAATATCACTAGAAGACGTTATGATGAAATCATACCATTTCTATTCAAATATAATAATATCACTAGAAGACGTTATGATGAAATCATACCATTTCTATTCAAATATAATAATATCACTAGAAGACGTTATGATGAAATCATACCATTTCTATTCAAATATAATAATATCACTAGAAGACGTTATGATGAAATCATACCATTTCTATTCAAATATAATAATATCACTAGAAGACGTTATGATGAAATCATACCATTTCTATTCAAATATAATAATATCACTAGAAGACGTTATGATGAAATCATACCATTTCTATTCAAATATAATAATATCACTAGAAGACGTTATGATGAAATCATACCATTTCTATTCAAATATAATAATATCACTAGAAGACGTTATGATGAAATCATACCATTTCTATTCAAATATAATAATATCACTAGAAGACGTTATGATGAAATCATACCATTTCTATTCAAATATAATAATATCACTAGAAGACGTTATGATGAAATCATACCATTTCTATTCAAATATAATAATATCACTAGAAGACGTTATGATGAAATCATACCATTTCTATTCAAATATAATAATATCACTAGAAGACGTTATGATGAAATCATACCATTTCTATTCAAATATAATAATATCACTAGAAGACGTTATGATGAAATCATACCATTTCTATTCAAATATAATAATATCACTAGAAGACGTTATGATGAAATCATACCATTTCTATTCAAATATAATAATATCACTAGAAGACGTTATGATGAAATCATACCATTTCTATTCAAATATAATAATATCACTAGAAGACGTTATGATGAAATCATACCATTTCTATTCAAATATAATAATATCACTAGAAGACGTTATGATGAAATCATACCATTTCTATTCAAATATAATAATATCACTAGAAGACGTTATGATGAAATCATACCATTTCTATTCAAATATAATAATATCACTAGAAGACGTTATGATGAAATCATACCATTCTATTATGATGAAATCATACCATTTCTATTCAAATATAATAATATCACTAGAAGACGTTATGATGAAATCATACCATTTCTATTCAAATATAATAATATCACTAGAAGACGTTATGATGAAATCATACCATTTCTATTCAATGATGAAATCATACCATTTCTATTCAAATATAATAATATCACTAGAAGACGTTATGATGAAATCATACCATTTCTATTCAAATATAATAATATCACTAGAAGACGTTATGATGAAATCATACCATTTCTATTCAAATATAATAATATCACTAGAAGACGTTATGATGAAATCATACCATTTCTATTCAAATATAATAATATCACTAGAAGACGTTATGATGAAATCATACCATTTCTATTCAAATATAATAATATCACTAGAAGACGTTATGATGAAATCATACCATTTCTATTCAATGATGAAATCATACCATTTCTATTCAAATATAATAATATCACTAGAAGACGTTATGATGAAATCATACCATTTCTATTCAAATATAATAATATCACTAGAAGACGTTATGATGAAATCATACCATTTCTATTCAAATATAATAATATCACTAGAAGACGTTATGATGAAATCATACCATTTCTATTCAAATATAATAATATCACTAGAAGACGTTATGATGAAATCATACCATTTCTATTCAAATATAATAATATCACTAGAAGACGTTATGATGAAATCATACCATTTCTATTCAAATATAATAATATCACTAGAAGACGTTATGATGAAATCATACCATTTCTATTCAAATATAATAATATCACTAGAAGACGTTATGATGAAATCATACCATTTCTATTCAAATATAATAATATCACTAGAAGACGTTATGATGAAATCATACCATTTCTATTCAAATATAATAATATCACTAGAAGACGTTATGATGAAATCATACCATTTCTATTCAAATATAATAATATCACTAGAAGACGTTATGATGAAATCATACCATTTCTATTCAAATATAATAATATCACTAGAAGACGTTATGATGAAATCATACCATTTCTATTCAAATATAATAATATCACTAGAAGACGTTATGATGAAATCATACCATTTCTATTCAAATATAATAATATCACTAGAAGACGTTATGATGAAATCATACCATTTCTATTCAAATATAATAATATCACTAGAAGACGTTATGATGAAATCATACCATTTCTATTCAAATATAATAATATCACTAGAAGACGTTATGATGAAATCATACCATTTCTATTCAAATATAATAATATCACTAGAAGACGTTATGATGAAATCATACCATTTCTATTCAAATATAATAATATCACTAGAAGACGTTATGATGAAATCATACCATTTCTATTCAAATATAATAATATCACTAGAAGACGTTATGATGAAATCATACCATTTCTATTCAAATATAATAATATCACTAGAAGACGTTATGATGAAATCATACCATTTCTATTCAAATATAATAATATCACTAGAAGACGTTATGATGAAATCATACCATTTCTATTCAAATATAATAATATCACTAGAAGACGTTATGATGAAATCATACCATTTCTATTCAAATATAATAATATCACTAGAAGACGTTATGATGAAATCATACCATTTCTATTCAAATATAATAATATCACTAGAAGACGTTATGATGAAATCATACCATTTCTATTCAAATATAATAATATCACTAGAAGACGTTATGATGAAATCATACCATTTCTATTCAAATATAATAATATCACTAGAAGACGTTATGATGAAATCATACCATTTCTATTCAAATATAATAATATCACTAGAAGACGTTATGATGAAATCATACCATTTCTATTCAAATATAATAATATCACTAGAAGACGTTATGATGAAATCATACCATTTCTATTCAAATATAATAATATCACTAGAAGACGTTATGATGAAATCATACCATTTCTATTCAAATATAATAATATCACTAGAAGACGTTATGATGAAATCATACCATTTCTATTCAAATATAATAATATCACTAGAAGACGTTATGATGAAATCATACCATTTCTATTCAAATATAATAATATCACTAGAAGACGTTATGATGAAATCATACCATTTCTATTCAAATATAATAATATCACTAGAAGACGTTATGATGAAATCATACCATTTCTATTCAAATATAATAATATCACTAGAAGACGTTATGATGAAATCATACCATTTCTATTCAAATATAATAATATCACTAGAAGACGTTATGATGAAATCATACCATTTCTATTCAAATATAATAATATCACTAGAAGACGTTATGATGAAATCATACCATTTCTATTCAAATATAATAATATCACTAGAAGACGTTATGATGAAATCATACCATTTCTATTCAAATATAATAATATCACTAGAAGACGTTATGATGAAATCATACCATTTCTATTCAAATATAATAATATCACTAGAAGACGTTATGATGAAATCATACCATTTCTATTCAAATATAATAATATCACTAGAAGACGTTATGATGAAATCATACCATTTCTATTCAAATATAATAATATCACTAGAAGACGTTATGATGAAATCATACCATTTCTATTCAAATATAATAATATCACTAGAAGACGTTATGATGAAATCATACCATTTCTATTCAAATATAATAATATCACTAGAAGACGTTATGATGAAATCATACCATTTCTATTCAAATATAATAATATCACTAGAAGACGTTATGATGAAATCATACCATTTCTATTCAAATATAATAATATCACTAGAAGACGTTATGATGAAATCATACCATTTCTATTCAAATATAATAATATCACTAGAAGACGTTATGATGAAATCATACCATTTCTATTCAAATATAATAATATCACTAGAAGACGTTATGATGAAATCATACCATTTCTATTCAAATATAATAATATCACTAGAAGACGTTATGATGAAATCATACCATTTCTATTCAAATATAATAATATCACTAGAAGACGTTATGATGAAATCATACCATTTCTATTCAAATATAATAATATCACTAGAAGACGTTATGATGAAATCATACCATTTCTATTCAAATATAATAATATCACTAGAAGACGTTATGATGAAATCATACCATTTCTATTCAAATATAATAATATCACTAGAAGACGTTATGATGAAATCATACCATTTCTATTCAAATATAATAATATCACTAGAAGACGTTATGATGAAATCATACCATTTCTATTCAAATATAATAATATCACTAGAAGACGTTATGATGAAATCATACCATTTCTATTCAATATGAAATCATACCAGACTAATATAATAATATCACTAGAATTCGTTATAATAAATCATACCAAGACGTTATGATGAAATCATACCATTTCTATTCAAATATAATAATATCACTAGAAGACGTTATGATGAAATCATACCATTTCTATTCAAATATAATAATATCTAGAAGACGTTATGATGAAATCATACCATTTCTATTCAAATATAATAATATCACTAGAAGACGTTATGATGAAATCATACCATTCTATTCAATGATGAAATCATACCATTTCTATTCAAATATAATAATATCACTAGAAGACGTTATGATGAAATCATACCATTTCTATTCAAATATAATAATATCACTAGAAGACGTTATGATGAAATCATACCATTTCTATTCAAATATAATAATATCACTAGAAGACGTTATGATGAAATCATACCATTTCTATTCAAATATAATAATATCACTAGAAGACGTTATGATGAAATCATACCATTTCTATTCAAATATAATAATATCACTAGAAGACGTTATGATGAAATCATACCATTTCTATTCAAATATAATAATATCACTAGAAGACGTTATGATGAAATCATACCATTTCTATTCAAATATAATAATATCACTAGAAGACGTTATGATGAAATCATACCATTTCTATTCAAATATAATAATATCACTAGAAGACGTTATGATGAAATCATACCATTTCTATTCAAATATAATAATATCACTAGAAGACGTTATGATGAAATCATACCATTTCTATTCAAATATAATAATATCACTAGAAGACGTTATGATGAAATCATACCATTTCTATTCAAATATAATAATATCACTAGAAGACGTTATGATGAAATCATACCATTTCTATTCAAATATAATAATATCACTAGAAGACGTTATGATGAAATCATACCATTTCTATTCAAATATAATAATATCACTAGAAGACGTTATGATGAAATCATACCATTTCTATTCAAATATAATAATATCACTAGAAGACGTTATGATGAAATCATACCATTTCTATTCAAATATAATAATATCACTAGAAGACGTTATGATGAAATCATACCATTTCTATTCAAATATAATAATATCACTAGAAGACGTTATGATGAAATCATACCATTTCTATTCAAATATAATAATATCACTAGAAGACGTTATGATGAAATCATACCATTTCTATTCAATAATAAATCATAGAAGACTATTCAAATATAATAATATCACTAGAAATATAATAAATCATAGAAGACGTTATGATGAAATCATACCATTTCTATTCAAATATAATAATATCACTAGAAGACGTTATGATGAAATCATACCATTTCTATTCAAATATAATAATATCACTAGAAGACGTTATGATGAAATCATACCATTTCTATTCAAATATAATAATATCACTAGAAGACGTTATGATGAAATCATACCATTTCTATTCAAATATAATAATATCACTAGAAGACGTTATGATGAAATCATACCATTTCTATTCAAATATAATAATATCACTAGAAGACGTTATGATGAAATCATACCATTTCTATTCAAATGATGAAATCATACCATTTCTATTCAAATATAATAATATCATAGAAGACGTTATGATGAAATCATACCATTTCTATGATGAAATCATACCATTTCTATTCAAATATAATAATATCACTAGAAGACGTTATGATGAAATCATACCATTTCTATTCAAATATAATAATATCACTAGAAGACGTTATGATGAAATCATACCATTTCTATTCATATATGATGAAATCATACCATTTCTATTCAAATATAATAATATCACTAGAAGACGTTATGATGAAATCATACCATTTCTATTCAAATATAATAATATCACTAGAAGACGTTATGATGAAATCATACCATTTCTATTCAAATATAATAATATCACTAGAAGACGTTATGATGAAATCATACCATTTCTATTCAAATATAATAATATCATAGAAGACGTTATGATGAAATCATACCATTTCTATTCAAATATAATAAATCATAGAAGACGTTATGATGAAATCATACCATTTCTATTCAAATATAATAATATCACTAGAAGACGTTATGATGAAATCATACCATTTCTATTCAAATATAATAATATCACTAGAAGACGTTATGATGAAATCATACCATTTCTATTCAAATATAATAATATCACTAGAAGACGTTATGATGAAATCATACCATTTCTATTCAAATATAATAATATCACTAGAAGACGTTATGATGAAATCATACCATTTCTATTCAAATATAATAATATCACTAGAAGACGTTATGATGAAATCATACCATTTCTATTCAAATATAATAATATCACTAGAAGACGTTATGATGAAATCATACCATTTCTATTCAAATATAATAATATCACTAGAAGACGTTATGATGAAATCATACCATTTCTATTCAAATATAATAATATCACTAGAAGACGTTATGATGAAATCATACCATTTCTATTCAAATATAATAATATCACTAGAAGACGTTATGATGAAATCATACCATTTCTATTCAAATATAATAATATCACTAGAAGACGTTATGATGAAATCATACCATTTCTATTCAAATATAATAATATCACTAGAAGACGTTATGATGAAATCATACCATTTCTATTCAAATATAATAATATCACTAGAAGACGTTATGATGAAATCATACCATTTCTATTCAAATATAATAATATCACTAGAAGACGTTATGATGAAATCATACCATTTCTATTCAAATATAATAATATCACTAGAAGACGTTATGATGAAATCATACCATTTCTATTCAAATATAATAATATCACTAGAAGACGTTATGATGAAATCATACCATTTCTATTCAAATATAATAATATCACTAGAAGACGTTATGATGAAATCATACCATTTCTATTCAAATATAATAATATCACTAGAAGACGTTATGATGAAATCATACCATTTCTATTCAAATATAATAATATCACTAGAAGACGTTATGATGAAATCATACCATTTCTATTCAAATATAATAATATCACTAGAAGACGTTATGATGAAATCATACCATTTCTATTCAAATATAATAATATCACTAGAAGACGTTATGATGAAATCATACCATTTCTATTCAAATATAATAATATCACTAGAAGACGTTATGATGAAATCATACCATTTCTATTCAAATATAATAATATCACTAGAAGACGTTATGATGAAATCATACCATTTCTATTCAAATATAATAATATCACTAGAAGACGTTATGATGAAATCATACCATTTCTATTCAAATATAATAATATCACTAGAAGACGTTATGATGAAATCATACCATTTCTATTCAAATATAATAATATCACTAGAAGACGTTATGATGAAATCATACCATTTCTATTCAAATATAATAATATCACTAGAAGACGTTATGATGAAATCATACCATTTCTATTCAAATATAATAATATCACTAGAAGACGTTATGATGAAATCATACCATTTCTATTCAAATATAATAATATCACTAGAAGACGTTATGATGAAATCATACCATTTCTATTCAAATATAATAATATCACTAGAAGACGTTATGATGAAATCATACCATTTCTATTCAAATATAATAATATCACTAGAAGACGTTATGATGAAATCATACCATTTCTATTCAATGATGAAATCATACCATTTCTATTCAAATATAATAATATCACTAGAAGACGTTATGATGAAATCATACCATTTCTATTCAAATATAATAATATCACTAGAAGACGTTATGATGAAATCATACCATTTCTATTCAAATATAATAATATCACTAGAAGACGTTATGATGAAATCATACCATTTCTATTCAAATATAATAATATCACTAGAAGACGTTATGATGAAATCATACCATTTCTATTCAAATATAATAATATCACTAGAAGACGTTATGATGAAATCATACCATTTCTATTCAAATATAATAATATCACTAGAAGACGTTATGATGAAATCATACCATTTCTATTCAAATATAATAATATCACTAGAAGACGTTATGATGAAATCATACCATTTCTATTCAAATATAATAATATCACTAGAAGACGTTATGATGAAATCATACCATTTCTATTCAAATATAATAATATCACTAGAAGACGTTATGATGAAATCATACCATTTCTATTCAAATATAATAATATCACTAGAAGACGTTATGATGAAATCATACCATTTCTATTCAAATATAATAATATCACTAGAAGACGTTATGATGAAATCATACCATTTCTATTCAAATATAATAATATCACTAGAAGACGTTATGATGAAATCATACCATTTCTATTCAAATATAATAATATCACTAGAAGACGTTATGATGAAATCATACCATTTCTATTCAAATATAATAATATCACTAGAAGACGTTATGATGAAATCATACCATTTCTATTCAAATATAATAATATCACTAGAAGACGTTATGATGAAATCATACCATTTCTATTCAAATATAATAATATCACTAGAAGACGTTATGATGAAATCATACCATTTCTATTCAAATATAATAATATCACTAGAAGACGTTATGATGAAATCATACCATTTCTATTCAAATATAATAATATCACTAGAAGACGTTATGATGAAATCATACCATTTCTATTCAAATATAATCATACCATATTCAAATATAAAATATCATAGAAGATATAATAAATCATACGTTATGATGAAATCATACCATTTCTATTCAAATATAATAATATCACTAGAAGACGTTATGATGAAATCATACCATTTCTATTCAAATATAATAATATCACTAGAAGACGTTATGATGAAATCATACCATTTCTATTCAAATATAATAATATCACTAGAAGACGTTATGATGAAATCATACCATTTCTATTCAATGATGAAATCATACCATTTCTATTCAAATATAATAATATCACTAGAAGACGTTATGATGAAATCATACCATTTCTATTCAAATATAATAATATCACTAGAAGACGTTATGATGAAATCATACCATTTCTATTCAAATATAATAATATCACTAGAAGACGTTATGATGAAATCATACCATTTCTATTCAAATATAATAATATCACTAGAAGACGTTATGATGAAATCATACCATTTCTATTCAAATATAATAATATCACTAGAAGACGTTATGATGAAATCATACCATTTCTATTCAAATATAATAATATCACTAGAAGACGTTATGATGAAATCATACCATTTCTATTCAAATATAATAATATCACTAGAAGACGTTATGATGAAATCATACCATTTCTATTCAAATATAATAATATCACTAGAAGACGTTATGATGAAATCATACCATTTCTATTCAAATATAATAATATCACTAGAAGACGTTATGATGAAATCATACCATTTCTATTCAAATATAATAATATCACTAGAAGACGTTATGATGAAATCATACCATTTCTATTCAAATATAATAATATCACTAGAAGACGTTATGATGAAATCATACCATTTCTATTCAAATATAATAATATCACTAGAAGACGTTATGATGAAATCATACCATTTCTATTCAAATATAATAATATCACTAGAAGACGTTATGATGAAATCATACCATTTCTATTCAAATATAATAATATCACTAGAAGACGTTATGATGAAATCATACCATTTCTATTCAAATATAATAATATCACTAGAAGACGTTATGATGAAATCATACCATTTCTATTCAAATATAATAATATCACTAGAAGACGTTATGATGAAATCATACCATTTCTATTCAAATATAATAATATCACTAGAAGACGTTATGATGAAATCATACCATTTCTATTCAATGATGAAATCATACCATTTCTATTCAAATATAATAATATCACTAGAAGACGTTATGATGAAATCATACCATTTCTAGAAGACGTTATGATGAAATCATACCATTTCTATTCAAATATAATAATATCACTAGAAGACGTTATGATGAAATCATACCATTTCTATTCAAATATAATAATATCACTAGAAGACGTTATGATGAAATCATACCATTTCTATTCAAATATAATAATATCACTAGAAGACGTTATGATGAAATCATACCATTTCTATTCAAATATAATAATATCACTAGAAGACGTTATGATGAAATCATACCATTTCTATTCAAATATAATAATATCACTAGAAGACGTTATGATGAAATCATACCATTTCTATTCAAATATAATAAATCATACCATTTCTATTCAAATATAATAATATCACTAGAAGATATGATAAATCATAGAAGACGTTATGATGAAATCATACCATTTCTATTCAAATATAATAATATCACTAGAAGACGTTATGATGAAATCATACCATTTCTATTCAAATATAATAATATCACTAGAAGACGTTATGATGAAATCATACCATTTCTATAATATCAGATATGATGAAATCATACCATTTCTATTCAAATATAATAATATCACTAGAAGACGTTATGATGAAATCATACCATTTCTATTCAAATATAATAATATCACTAGAAGACGTTATGATGAAATCATACCATTTCTATTCAAATATAATAATATCACTAGAAGACGTTATGATGAAATCATACCATTTCTATTCAATATGAAATCATACCATTTCTAAATATAATAATATCACTAGAAGACGTTATGATAAATCATAGAAGACTTATGATGAAATCATACCATTTCTATTCAAATATAATAATATCACTAGAAGACGTTATGATGAAATCATACCATTTCTATTCAAATATAATAATATCACTAGAAGACGTTATGATGAAATCATACCATTTCTATTCAAATATAATAATATCACTAGAAGACGTTATGATGAAATCATACCATTTCTATTCAAATATAATAATATCACTAGAAGACGTTATGATGAAATCATACCATTTCTATTCAAATATAATAATATCACTAGAAGACGTTATGATGAAATCATACCATTTCTATTCAAATATAATAATATCACTAGAAGACGTTATGATGAAATCATACCATTTCTATTCAAATATAATAATATCACTAGAAGACGTTATGATGAAATCATACCATTTCTATTCAAATATAATAATATCACTAGAAGACGTTATGATGAAATCATACCATTTCTATTCAAATATAATAATATCACTAGAAGACGTTATGATGAAATCATACCATTTCTATTCAAATATAATAATATCACTAGAAGACGTTATGATGAAATCATACCATTTCTATTCAAATATAATAATATCACTAGAAGACGTTATGATGAAATCATACCATTTCTATTCAAATATAATAATATCACTAGAAGACGTTATGATGAAATCATACCATTTCTATTCAAATATAATGAAGACATGATGAAATCATACCATTTCTATTCAAATATAATAATATCATGACGTTATGATGAAATCATACCATTTCTATTCAAATATAATAATATCACTAGAAGACGTTATGATGAAATCATACCATTTCTATTCAAATATAATAATATCACTAGAAGACGTTATGATGAAATCATACCATTTCTATTCAAATATAATAATATCACTAGAAGACGTTATGATGAAATCATACCATTTCTATTCAAATATAATAATATCACTAGAAGACGTTATGATGAAATCATACCATTTCTATTCAAATATAATAATATCACTAGAAGACGTTATGATGAAATCATACCATTTCTATTCAAATATAATAATATCACTAGAAGACGTTATGATGAAATCATACCATTTCTATTCAAATATAATAATATCACTAGAAGACGTTATGATGAAATCATACCATTTCTATTCAAATATAATAATATCACTAGAAGACGTTATGATGAAATCATACCATTTCTATTCAAATATAATAATATCACTAGAAGACGTTATGATGAAATCATACCATTTCTATTCAAATATAATAATATCACTAGAAGACGTTATGATGAAATCATACCATTTCTATTCAAATATAATAATATCACTAGAAGACGTTATGATGAAATCATACCATTTCTATTCAAATATAATAATATCACTAGAAGACGTTATGATGAAATCATACCATTTCTATTCAAATATAATAATATCACTAGAAGACGTTATGATGAAATCATACCATTTCTATTCAAATATAATAATATCACTAGAAGACGTTATGATGAAATCATACCATTTCTATTCAAATATAATAATATCACTAGAAGACGTTATGATGAAATCATACCATTTCTATTCAAATATAATAATATCACTAGAAGACGTTATGATGAAATCATACCATTTCTATTCAAATATAATAATATCACTAGAAGACGTTATGATGAAATCATACCATTTCTATTCAAATATAATAATATCACTAGAAGACGTTATGATGAAATCATACCATTTCTATCAATGATGAAATCATACCATTTCTATTCAAATATAATAATATCACTAGAAGACGTTATGATGAAATCATACCATTTCTATTCAAATATAATAATATCACTAGAAGACGTTATGATGAAATCATACCATTTCTATTCAAATATAATAATATCACTAGAAGACGTTATGATGAAATCATACCATTTCTATTCAAATATAATAATATCACTAGAAGACGTTATGATGAAATCATACCATTTCTATTCAAATATAATAATATCACTAGAAGACGTTATGATGAAATCATACCATTTCTATTCAAATATAATAATATCACTAGAAGACGTTATGATGAAATCATACCATTTCTATTCAAATATAATAATATCACTAGAAGACGTTATGATGAAATCATACCATTTCTATTCAAATATAATAATATCACTAGAAGACGTTATGATGAAATCATACCATTTCTATTCAAATATAATAATATCACTAGAAGACGTTATGATGAAATCATACCATTTCTATTCAAATATAATAATATCACTAGAAGACGTTATGATGAAATCATACCATTTCTATTCAAATATAATAATATCACTAGAAGACGTTATGATGAAATCATACCATTTCTATTCAAATATAATAATATCACTAGAAGACGTTATGATGAAATCATACCATTTCTATTCAAATATAATAATATCACTAGAAGACGTTATGATGAAATCATACCATTTCTATTCAATGATGAAATCATACCATTTCTATTCAAATATAATAATATCACTAGAAGACGTTATGATAAATCATAGAAGACGTTATGATGAAATCATACCATTTCTATTCAAATATAATAATATCACTAGAAGACGTTATGATGAAATCATACCATTTCTATTCAAATATAATAATATCACTAGAAGACGTTATGATGAAATCATACCATTTCTATTCAAATATAATAATATCACTAGAAGACGTTATGATGAAATCATACCATTTCTATTCAAATATAATAATATCACTAGAAGACGTTATGATGAAATCATACCATTTCTATTCAATATGAAATCATACCATTTCTATTCAAATATATAATATCATAGAAGACGTTATGATGAAATCATACCATTTCGTTATGATGAAATCATACCATTTCTATTCAAATATAATAATATCACTAGAAGACGTTATGATGAAATCATACCATTTCTATTCAAATATAATAATATCACTAGAAGACGTTATGATGAAATCATACCATTTCTATTCAAATATAATAATATCACTAGAAGACGTTATGATGAAATCATACCATTTCTATTCAAATATAATAATATCACTAGAAGACGTTATGATGAAATCATACCATTTCTATTCAAATATAATAATATCACTAGAAGACGTTATGATGAAATCATACCATTTCTATTCAAATATAATAATATCACTAGAAGACGTTATGATGAAATCATACCATTTCTATTCAAATATAATAATATCACTAGAAGACGTTATGATGAAATCATACCATTTCTATTCAAATATAATAATATCACTAGAAGACGTTATGATGAAATCATACCATTTCTATTCAAATATAATAATATCACTAGAAGACGTTATGATGAAATCATACCATTTCTATTCAAATATAATAATATCACTAGAAGACGTTATGATGAAATCATACCATTTCTATTCAAATATAATAATATCACTAGAAGACGTTATGATGAAATCATACCATTTCTATTCAAATATAATAATATCACTAGAAGACGTTATGATGAAATCATACCATTTCTATTCAAATATAATAATATCACTAGAAGACGTTATGATGAAATCATACCATTTCTATTCAAATATAATAATATCACTAGAAGACGTTATGATGAAATCATACCATTTCTATTCAAATATAATAATATCACTAGAAGACGTTATGATGAAATCATACCATTTCTATTCAAATATAATAATATCACTAGAAGACGTTATGATGAAATCATACCATTTCTATTCAAATATAATAATATCACTAGAAGACGTTATGATGAAATCATACCATTTCTATTCAAATATAATAATATCACTAGAAGACGTTATGATGAAATCATACCATTTCTATTCAAATATAATAATATCACTAGAAGACGTTATGATGAAATCATACCATTTCTATTCAAATATAATAATATCACTAGAAGACGTTATGATGAAATCATACCATTTCTATTCAAATATAATAATATCACTAGAAGACGTTATGATGAAATCATACCATTTCTATTCAAATATAATAATATCACTAGAAGACGTTATGATGAAATCATACCATTTCTATTCAAATATAATAATATCACTAGAAGACGTTATGATGAAATCATACCATTTCTATTCAAATATAATAATATCACTAGAAGACGTTATGATGAAATCATACCATTTCTATTCAAATATAATAATATCACTAGAAGACGTTATGATGAAATCATACCATTTCTATTCAAATATAATAATATCACTAGAAGACGTTATGATGAAATCATACCATTTCTATTCAAATATAATAATATCACTAGAAGACGTTATGATGAAATCATACCATTTCTATTCAAATATAATAATATCACTAGAAGACGTTATGATGAAATCATACCATTTCTATTCAAATATAATAATATCACTAGAAGACGTTATGATGAAATCATACCATTTCTATTCAAATATAATAATATCACTAGAAGACGTTATGATGAAATCATACCATTTCTATTCAAATATAATAATATCACTAGAAGACGTTATGATGAAATCATACCATTTCTATTCAAATATAATAATATCACTAGAAGACGTTATGATGAAATCATACCATTTCTATTCAAATATAATAATATCACTAGAAGACGTTATGATGAAATCATACCATTTCTATTCAAATATAATAATATCACTAGAAGACGTTATGATGAAATCATACCATTTCTATTCAAATATAATAATATCACTAGAAGACGTTATGATGAAATCATACCATTTCTATTCAAATATAATAATATCACTAGAAGACGTTATGATGAAATCATACCATTTCTATTCAATGATGAAATCATACCATTTCTATTCAAATATAATAATATCACTAGAAGACGTTATGATGAAATCATACCATTTCTATTCAAATATAATAATATCACTAGAAGACGTTATGATGAAATCATACCATTTCTATTCAAATATAATAATATCACTAGAAGACGTTATGATGAAATCATACCATTTCTATTCAAATATAATAATATCACTAGAAGACGTTATGATGAAATCATACCATTTCTATTCAAATATAATAATATCACTAGAAGACGTTATGATGAAATCATACCATTTCTATTCAAATATAATAATATCACTAGAAGACGTTATGATGAAATCATACCATTTCTATTCAAATATAATAATATCACTAGAAGACGTTATGATGAAATCATACCATTTCTATTCAAATATAATAATATCACTAGAAGACGTTATGATGAAATCATACCATTTCTATTCAAATATAATAATATCACTAGAAGACGTTATGATGAAATCATACCATTTCTATTCAAATATAATAATATCACTAGAAGACGTTATGATGAAATCATACCATTTCTATTCAAATATAATAATATCACTAGAAGACGTTATGATGAAATCATACCATTTCTATTCAAATATAATAATATCACTAGAAGACGTTATGATGAAATCATACCATTTCTATTCAAATATAATAATATCACTAGAAGACGTTATGATGAAATCATACCATTTCTATTCAAATATAATAATATCACTAGAAGACGTTATGATGAAATCATACCATTTCTATTCAAATATAATAATATCACTAGAAGACGTTATGATGAAATCATACCATTTCTATTCAAATATAATAATATCACTAGAAGACGTTATGATGAAATCATACCATTTCTATTCAAATATAATAATATCACTAGAAGACGTTATGATGAAATCATACCATTTCTATTCAAATATAATAATATCACTAGAAGACGTTATGATGAAATCATACCATTTCTATTCAAATATAATAATATCACTAGAAGACGTTATGATGAAATCATACCATTTCTATTCAAATATAATAATATCACTAGAAGACGTTATGATGAAATCATACCATTTCTATTCAAATATAATAATATCACTAGAAGACGTTATGATGAAATCATACCATTTCTATTCAAATATAATAATATCACTAGAAGACGTTATGATGAAATCATACCATTTCTATTCAAATATAATAATATCACTAGAAGACGTTATGATGAAATCATACCATTTCTATTCAAATATAATAATATCACTAGAAGACGTTATGATGAAATCATACCATTTCTATTCAAATATAATAATATCACTAGAAGACGTTATGATGAAATCATACCATTTCTATTCAAATATAATAATATCACTAGAAGACGTTATGATGAAATCATACCATTTCTATTCAAATATAATAATATCACTAGAAGACGTTATGATGAAATCATACCATTTCTATTCAAATATAATAATATCACTAGAAGACGTTATGATGAAATCATACCATTTCTATTCAAATATAATAATATCACTAGAAGACGTTATGATGAAATCATACCATTTCTATTCAAATATAATAATATCACTAGAAGACGTTATGATGAAATCATACCATTTCTATTCAAATATAATAATATCACTAGAAGACGTTATGATGAAATCATACCATGATGAAATCATACCATTTCTATTCAAATATAATAATATCACTAGAAGACGTTATGATGAAATCATACCATTTCTATTCAAATATAATAATATCACTAGAAGACGTTATGATGAAATCATACCATTTCTATTCAATGATGAAATCATACCATTTCTATTCAAATATAATAATATCATAAGAAGACGTTATGATGAAATCATACCATTTCTATTCAAATATAATAATATCACTAGAAGACGTTATGATGAAATCATACCATTTCTATTCAAATATAATAATATCACTAGAAGACGTTATGATGAAATCATACCATTTCTATTCAAATATAATAATATCACTAGAAGACGTTATGATGAAATCATACCATTTCTATTCAAATATAATAATATCACTAGAAGACGTTATGATGAAATCATACCATTTCTATTCAATGATGAAATCATACCATTTCTATTCAAATATAATAATATCACTAGAAGACGTTATGATGAAATCATACCATTTCTATTCAAATATAATAATATCACTAGAAGACGTTATGATGAAATCATACCATTTCTATTCAAATATAATAATATCACTAGAAGACGTTATGATGAAATCATACCATTTCTATTCAAATATAATAATATCACTAGAAGACGTTATGATGAAATCATACCATTTCTATTCAAATATAATAATATCATAAGAAGACGTTATGATGAAATCATACCATTTCTATTCAAATATAATAATATCACTAGAAGACGTTATGATGAAATCATACCATTTCTATTCAAATATAATAATATCACTAGAAGACGTTATGATGAAATCATACCATTTCTATTCAAATATAATAATATCACTAGAAGACGTTATGATGAAATCATACCATTTCTATTCAAATATAATAATATCACTAGAAGACGTTATGATGAAATCATACCATTTCTATTCAAATATAATAATATCACTAGAAGACGTTATGATGAAATCATACCATTTCTATTCAAATATAATAATATCACTAGAAGACGTTATGATGAAATCATACCATTTCTATTCAAATATAATAATATCACTAGAAGACGTTATGATGAAATCATACCATTTCTATTCAAATATAATAATATCACTAGAAGACGTTATGATGAAATCATACCATTTCTATTCATGATGAAATCATACCATTTCTATTCAAATATAATAATATCACTAGAAGACGTTATGATGAAATCATACCATTTCTATTCAAATATAATAATATCACTAGAAGACGTTATGATGAAATCATACCATTTCTATTCAAATATAATAATATCACTAGAAGACGTTATGATGAAATCATACCATTTCTATTCAAATATAATAATATCACTAGAAGACGTTATGATGAAATCATACCATTTCTATTCAAATATAATAATATCACTAGAAGACGTTATGATGAAATCATACCATTTCTATTCAAATATAATAATATCATAGAAGACGTTATGATGAAATCATACCATTTCTATTCAAATATAATAATATCACTAGAAGACGTTATGATGAAATCATACCATTTCTATTCAAATAATAATATCACATAGAAGACGTTATGATGAAATCATACCATTTCTATTCAAATATAATAATATCACTAGAAGACGTTATGATGAAATCATACCATTTCTATTCAAATATAATAATATCATAGAAGACGTTATGATGAAATCATACCATTTCTATTCAAATATAATAATATCACTAGAAGACGTTATGATGAAATCATACCATTTCTATTCAAATATAATAATATAGAAGACGTTATGATGAAATCATACCATTTCTATTCAAATATAATAATATCATAGAAGACGTTATGATGAAATCATACCATTTCTATTCAAATATAATAATATCACTAGAAGACGTTATGATGAAATCATACCATTTCTATTCAAATATAATAATATCATAGAAGACGTTATGATGAAATCATACCATTTCTATTCAAATATAATAATATCACTAGAAGACGTTATGATGAAATCATACCATTTCTATTCAAATATAATAATATCATAAGAAGACGTTATGATGAAATCATACCATTTCTATTCAAATATAATAATATCATAAGAAGACGTTATGATGAAATCATACCATTTCTATTCAAATATAATAATATCATAGAAGACGTTATGATGAAATCATACCATTTCTATTCAAATATAATAATATCATAAGAAGACGTTATGATGAAATCATACCATTTCTATTCAAATATAATAATATCATAAGAAGACGTTATGATGAAATCATACCATTTCTATTCAAATATAATAATATCATAAGAAGACGTTATGATGAAATCATACCATTTCTATTCAAATATAATAATATCACTAGAAGACGTTATGATGAAATCATACCATTTCTATTCAAATATAATTATATCACTAGAAGACGTTATGATGAAATCATACCATTTCTATTCAAATATAATAATATCACTAGAAGACGTTATGATGAAATCATACCATTTCTATTCAAATATAATAATATCACTAGAAGACGTTATGATGAAATCATACCATTTCTATTCAATGATGAAATCATACCATTTCTATTCAAATATAATAATATCACTAGAAGACGTTATGATGAAATCATACCATTTCTATTCAAATATAATAATATCACTAGAAGACGTTATGATGAAATCATACCATTTCTATTCAAATATAATAATATCACTAGAAGACGTTATGATGAAATCATACCATTTCTATTCAAATATAATAATATCACTAGAATATACTCAGATTATAATTCTATTATACTCAGGCTATTATTCTGTTACACTCATATTATAATCTGTTATACTTAGATTATAATTGTGTTATACACAGATTATATTTCCGTTTTACTCAGATCATAATTCTATTATACTCAGATTATAATTCCATTATATTCAAATTATAGTTCTGTTATACTCAAATTATAATTCTGTTATACTCAGATTATAATTCTGTTATACTCAAATTATAATTCTGTCATACTCAGACTATAATTCTGTTATACTCAGATTATAATTATGTTATACTCAATTATACTCAGATTATAATTCTGTTATACTCAGATTATAATTCTGTTATACTCAGACTATTATTCTGTTATGCTCAGATTATAATTCTATTCTACTCAGATAATGATTCTGTTATACTTGGATTGCAATTATGTTATACTTAGATTGTAATTCTGTTATACTCAGATTATAATTCAGTTATGCTCATACTCAGATTATAATTCTGTAATACTCAGATTATAAATATGTTATACTCAGATTATAATTCTGTTATGCTCATACTCAGATTATAATTCTGTTATACTCAGATTATAATTTTGTTATACTCAGATTATACTCAGATTATAATTCTGTTATACTCAGATTATAAATCTGTTATACTCAGATTATAATTCTGTTATACTCAATTATACTCAGATTATAATTCTGTTATACTCAGATTATAATTCTGTTATACTCAGGCTATTATTCTGTTACACTCATATTATAATTTTGTTATACTCAGATTATACTCAGATTATAATTCTGTTATACTCAGATTATAATTATGTTATACTCAATTATACTCAGATTATAATTCTGTTATACTCAGATTATAATTCTGTTATACGCAGACTGTTATTCTGTTATGCTCAGATTATAATCCTGTTCTACTCAGATTATGATTCTGTTATACTCAGATTATAATTCTGTTATGCTCAGATTATACTCAGATTATAATTCTGTTATACTCAGATTATATTTCAGTTATGCTCATACTCAGATTATAATTCTGTAATACTCAGATTATAATTTTGTTATACTCAGATTATAAATCTGTTATACTCAGATTATAATTCTGTTATGCTCAGATTATAATTTTGTTATACTCAGATTATAATTCTGTTATACTCAGATTATAATTCAGTTATGCTCATAATCAGATTATAATTCTGTTATACTCAGATTATAATTCAGTTATGCTCATAATCAGATTATAATTCTGTTATACTCAGATTATGATTCTGTTATACTCAGATTATAAATCTGTTATACTCAGATTATAATTCTGTTATGCTCAGATTATAATTTTGTTATACTCAGATTATACTCAGATTATAATTCTGTTATACTCAGATTATAATTCAGATATGTTCATAATCAGATTATAATTCTGTTATACTCAGATTATGATTCTGTTATACTCAGATTATAATTCTGTTATACTCAATTATACTCAGATTATAATTCTGTTATACTCAGATTATAATTCTGTTATACTCAGATTATAATTCTGTTATACTCAGATTTTAATTCTGTCATACTCAGATTATAATTCTGTTATACTCAGATTATAATTCTGTTCTACTCAGATTATGATTCTCTTATACTCAGATTATGATTCTGTTATACTCAGACTCTAATTCAGTTATGCTCATACTCAGATTATAATTCTGTTATACTCAGGTTATAATTCTGTTATACGCAGACTGTCGCGGATTTTAATATCGCGATCTAAAAATATGAGTTGCAAATTGTAGTAAAGATATCTACGTAATTTCCGCAAATAATGCTTATACTTCGGACTCTTTGTTTCCAAATTTATGCTTCTACATATTGAAACAATTTACATCGTTCTTTGTTAGCAATCCTTACAATCATGAGGATATCTACATTGTTCTTTGTTAGCTATCATAATCATGCGGTTATCTAATAAGCTCTTTATTAGCAACTGGTGCCCATGCAAGCACCTCCTCTCCTTTGTTTGGATCATTGTCTAACATCAATGTAGATTTTATAACCATACTATTGTCAATTAGATCAGTTTTTAAATCATCCAATCCTCCGAATCAGTTTATTCAATTGTTGCCCAAATATTTAGCTGGCATCCAACACATCTCCCTGACATCAAACTTCTCCCCAATAACAATTTAACCAAATCATAAAGGTTTGTTTCCAAAAACATTTTTGCTTCCACTACAATTTTGGTGCCACGAGCCGGGACATGTCCGACAGTATAAGAAAAGGAAGCGAATTATCGAAGTCGAGAACTCTAGAACTTCTTAAAGAAGCAAGTGAACTCGATCTGACCTCCCCGTCTCAAACACTATCACGAGGGGAACTTCAGCATCAATACGAAATTAAATTGCGAATCGTCAAGGAGAAGATCGCACATCTCGAATATTATGCTGGGTTACTCGAAACAGCTAATCAAAATTGGCTGGATAATATTCAGAGCTTGACAATAGCAACGAGGAGAAAGGAAGAGGAGACGAAATACGCCAATATGGTTGACGATCCACAAGGTATTTTAAGTTTAATCACTAGAACAAGAGAAACTATTATTACCCTTAAAATACATACTGATGAATATTGCTCGGTACTACAACATTTAAAACAAGAAGAGGTCAAAGAATCATTTCCAAAGAATAGTATGATTCACACAAATCAAGCAGAAATAAAACTTCCTCAATTACCACTAATAACGTTTAGTGGGGATCCAAATTGTGGAGGCATTTTGGTGTAGTTTCAAGGCAGCAGTCCATGAGCAAAGCATCCCAGATATTCAAAAGTTAAACTATCTGATATCATGTCTTAAAGGAGATGCTTTGTTATCTGTAAGAGGTTATGATATAGCGCCAGAAAACTACGATGTTATAATAGGTTTACTAAAAGAGAAATATGGTAAACCTTTCCTTATAAAGAAATCACTCTACAACGAGTTGAATACCATCAAAAAAATGACCGAGAGTGGAAAGCAACCATAGAAGCCATGGAGAGAACATTTCGACAACTGGAAGCTATAGGTGAAAATTTAGAGCATTCAAGCATCGAAATTACAATTGAAAATAAACTACCAGCGTGGATAATTGATAAATTATACCAATTGAAAGAGGATTCGACGAGTTGGTCAGTTAAGGATATCCGGCAGTACCTGACAAAACTAGTTCTAAGAAATGAAGAAGTTGCTAGAAGTCAAGCAGACACAAGGGAGAAGAAAACAAACAAAAATAATGTTAGAGGCGAAACGTCAGCTTTCGCCACAATCAACCAAACAGGGAGATAATACAATCAAATCAAAAAAGGTTCCAGGAAAAATTTCTATAAATGGGAAAAGGAAACCATGCGTATTTTGCAATAAGGACCACTGGAACAATGAATGTAACATCTATCCCACTCTCAAACTCCGGATGGAACGTTTGAGAGAAATCACTGCATGTTTCAAATGTTTACGAAAAGGACATGCAACAAGTGATTGTAAAAAAGGAAACCTTTGTGTTTCCATTGTAAAAGTCCACACAATACAGCACTGTGTCCCAACAACTACAAGGAACTCACGCAAGCAGTGGATTCCAACAAAGAAAGGTTGGGTTCAGTCACAATCGCTAACTCCATTACCGAAAAAGGAAATCAATGGAAAAGCGAACCTTACTGTTATGTAAGGAAATAAATGTAACCAATCCAAATCGCCCAAAATCCAACAAAGGCTTTAATTCTATTCGATATTGGTTCTCAATTATCGTTCATATCAAGGATTTGGCTTATCGATTGAATCTACAAGAAACTAACGAGATGGAAATAAAAATTGCTTCATTTGGTGATAAGACGCCAAACGTGTATCACTACTAAAACTGAAATCGGAGTAAAAATTGGAAATAAAGAAATAATCCGATTAGATGTAATAACAGTTAACCACTTGACGAATGAATTGCAAGTAGTTAATCTAAACAAAAGGAATTGTTGATGATAGACAAACGAAATCAGTTTAGTAATTTCAAAAACAAATGGAAACAACCGGACATACTCATAGGTGCGGATCACTTCTTCAAGTTTATCCAGTTTGACCAAGCAGAGAACTTAAAATCAGGATTTTCATTGATCCATACAAAGGTTGGACCTATAATAGCTGGAAGTGGGTATATAAATGAAATACACGACAGTATTTCAGAAACCACATCAGTAAGTCCGATTTCTCAAGTCAATGCCGTCAATATTCCAGACTTAGATCACTTTTGGAAACTGGAATTAATGGGTATACAAGACAAAATAAACTCTGACAATGATGAAAAAGCATTGCAGCAATTTAAACAAACTATCACTAGGGACAAGGGAAGATATCAAGTTTGTTGGCCTTGGAAAGATTCAAAGAACAAACTAAGCGATAATTTCGGACTTTGCCTTGGAAGATTAAAGTCGTTAATTAGGAGGCTTCAAATGAAACCTCAATTACTAAGTCGATACAATCAAACTATTGAAGAACAACTCAATTCCAATATAATTGAGAAAGTGTCATCGGAAATGAATGAAGTTGGTATTATTCATTATCTGCCTCATCACGAAGTAATAACACCAAATAAAACCACGACAAATCTGAGGATAGTTTATGATGCATCAGCTCATTGTAAAGGAATGAAAAGTTTAAATGATGTTTTATATCGGGGACCAATAACACTCCCTGATTTGGTTGGAGTTTTGCTACGTTTCCGTACAATGAAAAATGTAATAATAGCAGACGTAGAAAAGGCGTTCTTGCAAATAGAATTGCATCCAACAGATAGAAACTGCACTCGATTTCTTTGGTTGAAAGACATTCGAAGTCCAGTTAACGAAGAAAACGTAAGTTGTTACCGTTTCCAACGAGTTCCATTTGGAATTGTATCATCTCCATTTTATTGTCCGCTACACTCAATTATCATTTGGAAACTTGTAAAAGCAAAATCGCACTCGAGTTAAGGAAAAATCTCTATGTCGATAACATTATAATACCAACCAAAGGAACCAACGAAGCTCTTTCCAATTATAAGGAAATTAAAATTATATTCAATGAAGCATCAATGAATGTACGGGAATTTCTCTCTAACGACCAAGAAGTCAATGAAAAACTTCCGGTACAAGATCGAGCAGAGGTAAGTTCAATTAAAAAATTCTAGGTCTCAATTGGTACCACAAACAAGATATCATTCAAGTAACGTTAAAACCATGGTTTGGTAAGAAATTAACTAAAAGAATTATATTGCAATTCGTAGCCTCACAATATGACCCACTAGGATTCATAGTTCCTATACTGATAAGATTCAAATTGTTTCTCCAAACTTTGTGGAAAAGAACCTTTCATGGGATCAAACTATAAGTGAGGAAGATGAAACCACGTGGAAATTACTCACGAACGAATGGCCAAAGAAACTAAAGGATCTACCAAGATTCACAACAAATTGTTCCAAGCAAGTACAATTTCATGTTTTTACTGACGCATCAACTGCTGCATACTCAGCAGCTTTATACATTCGAACTCAAGAAAGAGAAGTATTCTTAGTGTTTGCTAAATCCCGAATTGCGCCAATTAAAGGAATGTCAATACCTCGATTAGAATTACTGGCAATACTCATCGGAGTGAGAATGGTACAATTCGTATTAAAACAAAAAGAGCTTGAGGACGTGATAACAATTTTATGGTCCGATTCTCAATGTGCGCTTCATTGGGTTCACAATAGTTCCGTTTACTACCAACGTTCATACAAAATAGGGTAGAAGAAATACGAAAGGCGAAAATCCATTTTAGATATATCCCAAGTGAACAAAACCCAGCTGATATAGCTACAAAGGAATCTCTCCGAATAAACTAAAAGGATATGATCTTTGGTGGAAAGGACCAAAGTGGTTAACAGAAAACGAATCAAAATGGCCACAGTGGAAATACAATTACAATGAGGATTATCAGGATGAAGAAATTGTGGCCCACATCACAGAACCAATTATCATAAACAAACATTTCGGAATCTTAGATGCTAGTCGTTTTAGCAAATGGTCAAGATTAATAAGAACAACTGGTTGGGTTCTGAAATTCATAAGATTAACAATGAAAAGGGAAATTCCTTGGCTAAAGATGGCAACGAAAGAAAAGAATATATTGACAACACAGGATTACGAGTTGTCAGAAATTGTGCTATTCAAACAAGCACAGTCAGAAGGAGTTACCAAAGATGAAATAATCAAATGGAATTTGTTCTATGATAACGAACTATGGAGATACAAAAGCCGCGTAGTTAACTCTGAAATGAAAGAGAGTAACTTACACCCAATATATCTCCCGAGACACAACACCATAACTGAACTCTTTATTCAGCAACGACATGAACAACTGTATCATGCTGGAATTGCTCATACACTCTCAAATCTGAGATCGACGATATGGATCCCAAAAGGTAGAACGGAAGTCAAACGAATCTTGAATAAGTGCATGAAGTGCAGACGCTGGACAACTAAACCATTCAAATTACCAACTATGGCTGATCTTCCAGCATCTCGGACCACAAGATCAAGACCCTTTGCGCGAGTAGGACTAGACTATTTAGGTCCTGTGAATATCAGGAGTGATAATGGGCTAACAAAAAGATGGGTAGCACTATTCACATGTTTCACAACAAGAGCTGTACATCTAGAAGTAGTAGAAACTCTTTCAGCCGAAAGCTTTTTACATGTTTTCAGAAGATTTACAGCAAGACGAGGCTTTCCAGAATTAATCTTAAGCGACAACGCTGGTCAATTCCAGTTAATTTTTAAAATCATTGTGAAACAACAATTAAATGAATTCCTAGCGGAAAGGAAAATGATCTGGAAAAATATAATACCAAAGGCGCCTTGGAACGGAGGAGTATATGAGCGACTTATTGGGTTAACAAAAAGGGCAATGAAAAGAGCCATCGGCAGAAAGTTATTATGGGAACGGGAATTGATTACGCTAGTAGCGGAAGTGGAAAGTATTTTGAATACTCGACCACTAACTTACGTAAATTTTGATGATTGTATCATATTGCGTCCAATTGACTTTATACTACCGAATGCGCATCTAATCATGCCTGCTAAAAACAAGAATGAAATGGATGATTTTATCCCTCATAAATTGGATTCGAGAGAAAAACTCATTCAATACTGGTCAAATACACTAAAGGCCCTCGATGCCTTCTGGGAAATATGGAAAGAGGAATATTTAAATACTCTTAAAGAAAGAGCACAAAGGGAACACTCTTCTCCGAGAGATGTAGTAAAAAGAACTCCCCACGAGGGAGAGATTGTGTTACTAAATGAACCAGAAATTCCCCGTGGCATGTGGAAACTAGCCAGAATAAGAGAAATCAAAACAGGAAAGGATGGAGAAGTGAGAAGTGTCTCGATAGAATTACCGAAAGGAAAAATACTCAACAGACCGGTGAATATGTTATACCCACTGGAAGTCAAAGGTGAGGAAATTGACCCTCAACCAACAATGTTTAACAAATCAGTGCAAAATGTCAATGAACAAGAACCAATTGCTCTACGAACTAGAAGCGCTATAAGGCGAAGCAATCAACCAAAGCTGTCCAACGAACTAAAGCATTTAGCTCCTTCGGTCGGGAGTGTCGCGGATTTTAATATCGCGATCTAAAAATATGAGTTGCAAATTGTAGTAAAGATATCTACGTAATTTCCGCAAATAATGCTTATACTTCGGACTCTTTGTTTCCAAATTTATGCTTCTACATATTGAAACAATTTACATCGTTCTTTGTTAGCAATCCTTACAATCATGAGGATATCTACATTGTTCTTTGTTAGCTATCATAATCATGCGGTTATCTAATAAGCTCTTTATTAGCAACTGGTGCCCATGCAAGCACCTCCTCTCCTTTGTTTGGATCATTGTCTAACATCAATGTAGATTTTATAACCATACTATTGTCAATTAGATCAGTTTTTAAATCATCCAATCCTCCGAATCAGTTTATTCAATTGTTGCCCAAATATTTAGCTGGCATCCAACACATCTCCCTGACATCAAACTTCTCCCCCGAATAACAATTTAACCAAATCATAAAGGTTTGTTTCCAAAAACATTTTTTTGCTTCCACTACACAGACTGTTATTCTGTTATGCTCAGATTATATTTCTGTTCTACTCAGATTATAATTCTGTAATACTCAGATTATAATTCTGTTATGCTCATGCTAAGATTATAATTCTGTTATACTCAATTATACTTAGATTGTAATTCTGTTATACTCAGATTATAATTCTGTTATGCTCAGATTGTACTGAAATTATAATTCTGTTATACTCAGATTATAAATATGTTATACTCAGATTATAATTCAGTTATGCTCATACTCAGATTATAATTCTGTAATACTCAGATTATAATTCTGTTATACTCAGATTATAATTCTGTTATACTCAGATTATAATTATGTTATACTCAATTATACTCAGATTATAATTCTGTTATACTCAGATTATAAATATGTTATACTCAGATTATAATTCAGTTATGCTCATACTCAGATTATAATTCTGTAATACTCAGGCTGTAATTCTGTTATACTCAGATTATAAATCTGTTATACTCAGATTATAATTCTGTTATGCTCAGATTATAATTTTGTTATACTCAGATTATACTCAGATTATAATTCTGTTATACTCAGATTATAATTCAGTTATGTTCATAATCAGATTATAATTCTGTTATACTCAGATTATGATTCTGTTATACTCAGATTATAATTCTGTTATACTCAATTATACTCAGATTATAATTCTGTTATAATCAGATTATAGTTCCGTTATACTCATACTAAGATTATAATTCTGTTATACTCAGATTATAATTCCATTATACTCAAATTATAATTCTGTTATACTCAAATTATAATTCTGTTACATTCAGATTATAATTCTGTGATACTCAAATTATAATTCTGTTATACTCAGATTATAATTCTGTTATACTCAAATTATAATTCTGTTATACTAATACTCAGATTATAATTCCGTTATACTCAGATTATAATTCTGTTATACTCATACTAAGATTATAAATCCGTTATAGTCATACTCAGATTATAATTCCGTTATACTCAGATTATATTTCGTTTATATTCAGATTATAATTCTGTTATACTCAGATTATAATTCTGTTACACTTAGATTATAATTCCATTATACTCAAATTATAATTCTGTTATACTAAGATTATAATTCCGTTATACTAAGATTATAATTCTGTTATACTCAGATTATAGTTCCGTTATACTCATACTAAGATTATAAATCTGTTATATTCAGATTATAATTCCATTATACTCAAATATTAATTCCGTTATACTCAGATTATAATTCCGTTATACTCAGATTATAATTCTGTTATACTCAGATCATAATCCTGTCATACTCAGATTGTAATTCTGTTACATTCAGATTATAATTCCGTTATACTCAGATTATAATTCAGTAATACTCATAGTCATATTATAATTCCGTTGTACTCAGATTATAATTCCGTTATACTCAGATTATAATTCTGTTCTACTCAGATTATAATTCTGTTATAATCAAATCATAATTCTGTTATACTAATACTCACATTATACATCTGTCATACTCAGATTATAATTCCATTATACTCAAATTATAATTCTGCTATACTCAGATTATAATTCCGTTATACTCAGATTATAATTCTGTTATGCTCAGATCATAATTCTGTCATACTCAGATTGTAATTCTGTTACATTCAGATTATAATTCTGTGATACTCAAATTATAATTCTGTTATACTAATACTCACATTATAAATCTGTTATGCCCAGATTATAATTCTGTCATACTCAGATTATATTTCATTTATACTCAGATTATAAATCCGTTATACTCGGATTATTATTCTGTTGCACTCAGGTTATTATTCAGTTATACTCATACTCAGATCATAAATCTGTTATACTTAGATTATAATTCTGTTATACTCAGATTATATTTCCGTTATACTCAGATCATAATTCTATTATACTCAGATTATAATTCCATTATATTCAAATTATAGTTCTGTTATACTCAAATTATAATTCTGTTATACTCAGATTATAATTCTGTTATACTCAAATTATAATTCTGTTATACTAATACTCAGATTATAATTCCGTTATACTCAGATTATAATTCTGTTATACTCATACTAAGATTATAAATCCGTTATACTCATACTCAGATTATAATTCCGTTATACTCAGATTATAATTCTGTTACACTCAGATTATAATTCTGTTACACTCAGATTATAATTCTGTTATGCTCAAATTATAATTCTGTTATACACAGATTATAGTTCCGTTATACTCAGATTATAATTCTGTTTTACTCAGATTATAATTCTGTTATATTCAGATAATAATTCTGTTATACTCAAATCATAATTCTGTTATGCTCAGATTATAATTCTGTTATACACAGATTATAGTTCCGTTATACTCAGATCATAATCCTGTCATACTCAGATTGTAATTCTGTTACATTCAGATTATAATTCCGTTATACTCAGATTATAATTCAGTCATACTCATACTCAGATTATAATTCTGTTACACTCAGATTTTAATTCAGTTTTACTCATACTCAGATTATAATTCCGTTATACTCAGATTATAATTCCGTTATACTCAGATTATAATTCTGTTACACTCAGATTATAATTCTGTTATGCTCAGATTATAATTCTGTTATACACAGATTGTAGTTCCGTTATACTCAGATTATAATTCTGTTCTACTCAGATTATAATTCTGTTATACTCAAATTATAATTCTGTTATACTCAAATTATAATTCATTTATACTCAGATTCTATTTCTGTTATACTCAGATTATAATTCTGTTATACTCAGATTATAATTCCATTATACTCAAATTATAATTCTGTTATACTCAGATTATAATTCTGTTATACTCAAATTATAATTCTGTTATACTCAGATTATAATTCCGTTATACTCAAATTATAATTCTGTTATACTCAGATTATAATTCTGTTATACTCAAATTATAATTCTGTTATACTAATACTCAGATTATAATTCCGTTATACTCAGATTATAATTCTGTTATACTCATACTAAGATTATAAATCCGTTATAGTCATACTCAGATTATAATTCCGTTATACTCAGATTATATTTCGTTTATATTCAGATTATAATTCTGTTATACTCAGATTATAATTCTGTTATACTCAGATTATAATTCTGTTATACTTAGATTATAATTCCATTATACTCAAATTATAATTCTGTTATACTAAGATTATAATTCCGTTATACTCAGATTATAATTCTGTTATACTCAGATTATAGTTCCGTTATACTCATACTAAGATTATAAATCTGTTATATTCAGATTATAATTCCATTATACTCAAATATAATTCCGTTATACTCAGATTATAATTCCGTTATACTCAGATTATAATTCTGTTATACTCAGATCATAATTCTGTCATACTCAGATTGTAATTCTGTTACATTCAGATTATAATTCCGTTATACTCAGATTATAATTCAGTAATACTCATAGTCATATTATAATTCCGTTGTACTCAGATTATAATTCCGTTATACTCAGATTATAATTCTGTTCTACTCAGATTATAATTCTGTTATAATCAAATCATAATTCTGTTATACTAATACTCACATTATACATCTGTTATACTCAGATTATAATTCCATTATACTCAAATTATAATTCTGCTATACTCAGATTATAATTCCGTTATACTCAGATTATAATTCTGTTATGCTCAGATCATAATTCTGTCATACTCAGATTGTAATTCTGTTACATTCAGATTATAATTCTGTGATACTCAAATTATAATTCTGTTATACTAATACTCACATTATAAATCTGTTATGCTCAGATTATAATTCTGTCATACTCAGATTATATTTCATTTATACTCAGATTATAAATCCGTTATACTCGGATTATTATTCTGTTGCACTCAGGTTATTATTCAGTTATACTCATACTCAGATCATAAATCTGTTATACTTAGATTATAATTCTGTTATACTCAGATTATATTTCCGTTATACTCAGATCATAATTCTATTATACTCAGATTATAATTCCATTATATTCAAATTATAGTTCTGTTATACTCAAATTATAATTCTGTTATACTCAGATTATAATTGTGTTATACTCAAATTATAATTCTGTTATACTAATACTCAGATTATAATTCCGTTATACTCAGATTATAATTCTGTTATACTCATACTAAGATTATAAATCCGTTATACTCATACTCAGATTATAATTCCGTTATACTCAGATTATAATTCTGTTACACTCAGATTATAATTCTGTTATGCTCAGATTATAATTCTGTTATGCTCAGATTATAATTCTGTTATACACAGATTATAGTTCCGTTATACTCAGATTATAATTCTGTCATACTCAGATTGTAATTCTGTTATATTCAGATTATAATTCTGTTATACTCAGATTATAATTCAGTCATACTCATACTCAGATTATAATTCTGTTATACTCAGATTTTAATTCAGTTTTACTCATACTCAGATTATAATTCTGTTATACTCAGATTATAATTCTGTTATACTCAGATTATAATTCTGTTATACTCAGATTATAATTCTGTTATACTCAGATTATAATTCTGTTATACTCAGATTATAATTCTGTTATACTCAGATTATAATTCTGTTATACTCAGATTATAATTCTGTTATATTCAGATTATAATTCTGTTATACTCAAATCATAATTCTGTTATACTCAGATTATAATTCTGTTATACTCAGATTATAATTCTGTTATACTCAGATCATAATTCTGTTATACTCAGATTATAATTCTGTTATATTCAGATTATAATTCTGTTATACTCAGATTATAATTCAGTCATACTCATACTCAGATTATAATTCTGTTATACTCAGATTTTAATTCAGTTTTACTCATACTCAGATTATAATTCTGTTATACTCAGATTATAATTCTGTTATACAGATTATAATTCCGTTATACTCAGATTATAATTCTGTTATACTCAGATTATAATTCTGTTATACTCAGATTATAATTCTGTTATACTCAGATTATAATTCATTTATACTCAGATTATATTTCTGTTATACTCAGATTATAATTCTGTTATACTCAGATTATAATTCCATTATACTCAGATTATAATTCTGTTATACTCAGATTATAATTCTGTTATACTCAGATTATAATTCTGTTATACTCAGATTATAATTCCGTTATACTCAGATTATAATTCTGTTATACTCAGATTATAATTCTGTTATACTCATATAAGATTATATCCGTTATGTTATACTCAGATTATAATTCTGTTATACTCAGATTATAATTCGTTATACTCAGATTATAATTCTGTTATACTCAGATTATAATTCTGTTATACTCAGATTATAATTCTGTTATACTCAGATTATAATTCTGTTATACTAAGATTATAATTCTGTTATACTCAGATTATAATTCTGTTATACTCAGATTATAATTCTGTTATACTCATACTAAGATTATAAATCTTTATACTCAGATTATAATTCCATTATACTCAAATATTAATTCTGTTATACTCAGATTATAATTCTGTTATACTCAGATTATAATTCTGTTATACTCAGATTATAATTCTGTTATACTCAGATTATAATTCTGTTATACTCAGATTATAATTCTGTTATACTCAGATTATAATTCTGTTATACTCAGATTATAATTCTGTTATACTAATACTCACATTATAATTCTGTTATACTCAGATTATAATTCCATTATACTCAGATTATAATTCTGTTATACTCAGATTATAATTCTGTTATACTCAGATTATAATTCTGTTATACTCAGATTATAATTCTGTTATACTCAGATTATAATTCTGTTATACTCAGATTATAATTCTGTTATACTCAGATTATAATTCTGTTATACTCAGATTATAATTCTGTTATACTCAGATTATAATTCTGTTATACTCAGATTATAATTCATTTATACTCAGATTATAATTCTGTTATACTCAGATTATAATTCTGTATACTCAGATTATAATTCAATTATACTCAGATTATAATTCTGTTATACTTAGATTATAATTCTGTTATACTCAGATTATAATTCTGTTATACTCAGATTATAATTCTGTTATACTCAGATTATAATTCTGTTATACTCAGATTATAATTCTGTTATACTCAGATTATAATTCTGTTATACTCAGATTATAATTCTGTTATACTCAGATTATAATTCTGTTATACTATACTCAGATTATAATTCTGTTATACTCAGATTATAATTCTGTTATACTCTACTAAGATTATAAATCTATTATACTCAGATTATAATTCTGTTATACTCAGATTATAATTCTGTTATACTCAGATTATAATTCTGTTATACTCAGATTATAATTCTGTTATACTCAGATTATAATTCTGTTATACTCAGATTATAATTCTGTTATACTCAGATTATAATTCAATTATACTCAGATTATAATTCTGTTATACTCAGATTATAATTCAGTTATACTCAGATTATAATTCTGTTATACTCAGATTATAATTCTGTTATACTCAGATTATAATTCTGTTATACTCAGATTATAATTCTGTTATACTCAGATTATAATTCTGTTATACTCAGATTATAATTCTGTTATACTCAGATTATAATTCTGTTATACTCAGATTATAATTCTGTTATACTCAGATTATAATTCTGTTATACTCAGATTATAATTCTGTTATACTCAGATTATAATTCTGTTATACTCAGATTATAATTCTGTTATACTCAGATTATAATTCTGTTATACTCAGATTATAATTCTGTTATACTCAGATTATAATTCTGTTATACTCAGATTATAATTCTGTTATACTCAGATTATAATTCTGTTATACTCAGATTATAATTCAGGTTTTACTCATACTCAGATTATAATTCTGTTATACTCAGATTATAATTCTGTTATACTCAGATTATAATTCTGTTATACTCAGATTATAATTCTGTTATACTCAGATTATAATTCTGTTATACTCAGATTATAATTCTGTTATACTCAGATTATAATTCTGTTATACTCAGATTATAATTCTGTTATACTCAGATTATAATTCTGTTATACTCAGATTATAATTCAATTATACTCAGATTATAATTCTGTTATACTCAGATTATAATTCTGTTATACTCAGATTATAATTCTGTTATACTCAGATTATAATTCTGTTATACTCAGATTATAATTCTGTTATACTCAGATTATAATTCTGTTATACTCAGATTATAATTCTGTTATACTCATACTCAGATTATAATTCTGTTATACTCAGATTATAATTCTGTTATACTCAGATTATAATTCTGTATACTCAGATTATAATTCTGTTATACTCAGATTATAATTCTGTTATACTCCAGATTATAATTATGTTATACTCAGATTATAATTCTGTTATACTCAGATTATAATTCTGTTATACTCAGATTATAATTCTGTTATACTCAGATTATAATTCTGTTATACTCAGATTATAATTCTGTTATACTCAGATTATAATTCTGTTATACTCAGATTATAATTCTGTTATACTCAGATTATAATTCTGTTATACTCAGATTATAATTCTGTTATACTCAGATTATAATTCTGTTATACTCAGATTATAATTCTGTTATACTCAGATTATAATTCTGTTATACTCAGATTATAATTCTGTTATACTCAGATTATAATTCTGTTATACTCAGATTATAATTCTGTTATACTCAGATTATAATTCTGTTATACTCAGATTATAATTCTGTTATACTCAGATTATAATTCAGTTATACTCATAGATTATAATTCTGTTATACTCAGATTATAATTCTGTTATACTCAGATTATAATTCTGTTATACTCAGATTATAATTCTGTTATACTCAGATTATAATTCTGTTATACTCAGATTATAATTCTGTTATACTCAGATTATAATTCTGTTATACTCAGATTATAATTCTGTTATACTCAGATTATAATTCTGTTATACTCAGATTATAATTCTGTTATACTCAGATTATAATTCTGTTATACTCAGATTATAATTCTGTTATACTCAGATTATAATTCTTATACTCAGATTATAATTCTGTTATACTCAGATTATAATTCTGTTATACTCAGATTATAATTCTGTTATACTCAGATTATAATTCTGTTATACTCAGATTATAATTCTGTTATACTCAGATTATAATTCTGTTATACTCAGATTATAATTCAATTATACTCAGATTATAATTCTGTATACTCAGATTATAATTCTGTTATACTCAGATTATAATTCTGTTATACTCAGATTATAATTCTGTTATACTCAGATTATAATTCTGTTATACTCAGATTATAATTCTGTTATACTCAGATTATAATTCTGTTATACTCAGATTATAATTCTGTTATACTCAGATTATAATTCTGTTATTATACTCAGATTATAATTCTGTTATACTCAGATTATAATTCTGTTATACTCTCAGATTATAATTTATTATACTCAGATTATAATTCTGTTATACTCAGATTATAATTCTGTTATACTCAGATTATAATTCTGTTATACTCAGATTATAATTCTGTTATACTCAGATTATAATTCTGTTATACTCAGATTATAATTCTGTTATACTCAGATTATAATTCTGTTATACTCAGATTATAATTCTGTTATACTCAGATTATAATTCTGTTATACTCAGATTATAATTCTGTTATACTCAGATTATAATTCTGTTATACTCAGATTATAATTCTGTTATACTCAGATTATAATTCTGTTATACTCAGATTATAATTCTGTTATACTCAGATTATAATTCAATTATACTCAGATTATAATTCTGTTATACTCAGATTATAATTCTGTTATACTCAGATTATAATTCTGTTATACTCAGATTATAATTCTGTTATACTCAGATTATAATTCTGTTATACTCAGATTATAATTCTGTTATACTCAGATTATAATTCTGTTATACTCAGATTATAATTCTGTTATACTCAGATTATAATTCTGTTATACTCAGATTATAATTCTGTTATACTCAGATTATAATTCTGTTATACTCAGATTATAATTCTGTTATACTCAGATTATAATTCTGTTATACTCAGATTATAATTCTGTTATACTCAGATTATAATTCTGTTATACTCAGATTATAATTCTGTTATACTCAGATTATAATTCTGTTATACTCAGATTATAATTCTGTTATACTCAGATTATAATTCTGTTATACTCAGATTATAATTCTGTTATACTCAGATTATAATTCTGTTATACTCAGATTATAAATCTGTTATACTCAGATTATAATTCTGTTATACTCAGATTATAATTCTGTTATACTCAGATTATAATTCTGTTATACTCAGATTATAATTCTGTTATACTCAGATTATAATTCTGTTATACTCAGATTATAATTCTGTTATACTCAGATTATAATTCTGTTATACTCAGATTATAATTCTGTTATACTCAGATTATAATTCTGTTATACTCAGATTATAATTCTGTTATACTCAGATTATAATTCTGTTATACTCAGATTATAATTCTGTTATACTCAGATTATAATTCTGTTATACTCAGATTATAATTCTGTTATACTCAGATTATAATTCTGTTATACTCAGATTATAATTCTGTTATACTCAGATTATAATTCTGTTATACTCAGATTATAATTCTGTTATACTCAGATTATAATTCTGTTATACTCAGATTATAATTCTGTTATACTCAGATTATAATTCTGTTATACTCAGATTATAATTCTGTTATACTCAGATTATAATTCTGTTATACTCAGATTATAATTCTGTTATACTCAGATTATAATTCTGTTATACTCAGATTATAATTCTGTTATACTCAGATTATAATTCTGTTATACTCAGATTATAATTCTGTTATACTCAGATTATAATTCTGTTATACTCAGATTATAATTCTGTTATACTCAGATTATAATTCTGTTATACTCAGATTATAATTCTATTATACTCAGATTATAATTCTGTTATACTCAGATTATAATTCTGTTATACTCAGATTATAATTCTGTTATACTCAGATTATAATTCTGTTATACTCAGATTATAATTCTGTTATACTCAGATTATAATTCTGTTATACTCAGATTATAATTCTGTTATACTCAGATTATAATTCTGTTATACTCAGATTATAATTCTGTTATACTCAGATTATAATTCTGTTATACTCAGATTATAATTCTGTTATACTCAGATTATAATTCTGTTATACTCAGATTATAATTCTGTTATACTCAGATTATAATTCTGTTATACTCAGATTATAATTCTGTTATACTCAGATTATAATTCTGTTATACTCAGATTATAATTCTGTTATACTCAGATTATAATTCTGTTATACTCAGATTATAATTCTGTTATACTCAGATTATAATTCTGTTATACTCAGATTATAATTCTGTTATACTCAGATTATAATTCTGTTATACTCAGATTATAATTCTGTTATACTCAGATTATAATTCTGTTATACTCAGATTATAATTCTGTTATACTCAGATTATAATTCTGTTATACTCAGATTATAATTCTGTTATACTCAGATTATAATTCTGTTATACTCAGATTATAATTCTGTTATACTCAGATTATAATTCTGTTATACTCAGATTATAATTCTGTTATACTCAGATTATAATTCTGTTATACTCAGATTATAATTCTGTTATACTCAGATTATAATTCTGTTATACTCAGATTATAATTCTGTTATACTCAGATTATAATTCTGTTATACTCAGATTATAATTCTGTTATACTCAGATTATAATTCTGTTATACTCAGATTATAATTCTGTTATACTCAGATTATAATTCTGTTATACTCAGATTATAATTCTGTTATACTCAGATTATAATTCTGTTATACTCAGATTATAATTCTGTTATACTCAGATTATAATTCTGTTATACTCAGATTATAATTCTGTTATACTCAGATTATAATTCTGTTATACTCAGATTATAATTCTGTTATACTCAGATTATAATTCTGTTATACTCAGATTATAATTCTGTTATACTCAGATTATAATTCTGTTATACTCAGATTATAATTCTGTTATACTCAGATTATAATTCTGTTATACTCAGATTATAATTCTGTTATACTCAGATTATAATTCTGTTATACTCAGATTATAATTCTGTTATACTCAGATTATAATTCTGTTATACTCAGATTATAATTCTGTTATACTCAGATTATAATTCTGTTATACTCAGATTATAATTCTGTTATACTCAGATTATAATTCTGTTATACTCAGATTATAATTCTGTTATACTCAGATTATAATTCTGTTATACTCAGATTATAATTCTGTTATACTCAGATTATAATTCTGTTATACTCAGATTATAATTCTGTTATACTCAGATTATAATTCTGTTATACTCAGATTATAATTCTGTTATACTCAGATTATAATTCTGTTATACTCAGATTATAATTCTGTTATACTCAGATTATAATTCTGTTATACTCAGATTATAATTCTGTTATACTCAGATTATAATTCTGTTATACTCAGATTATAATTCTGTTATACTCAGATTATAATTCTGTTATACTCAGATTATAATTCTGTTATACTCAGATTATAATTCTGTTATACTCAGATTATAATTCTGTTATACTCAGATTATAATTCTGTTATACTCAGATTATAATTCTGTTATACTCAGATTATAATTCTGTTATACTCAGATTATAATTCTGTTATACTCAGATTATAATTCTGTTATACTCAGATTATAATTCTGTTATACTCAGATTATAATTCTGTTATACTCAGATTATAATTCTGTTATACTCAGATTATAATTCTGTTATACTCAGATTATAATTCTGTTATACTCAGATTATAATTCTGTTATACTCAGATTATAATTCTGTTATACTCAGATTATAATTCTGTTATACTCAGATTATAATTCTGTTATACTCAGATTATAATTCTGTTATACTCAGATTATAATTCTGTTATACTCAGATTATAATTCTGTTATACTCAGATTATAATTCTGTTATACTCAGATTATAATTCTGTTATACTCAGATTATAATTCTGTTATACTCAGATTATAATTCTGTTATACTCAGATTATAATTCTGTTATACTCAGATTATAATTCTGTTATACTCAGATTATAATTCTGTTATACTCAGATTATAATTCTGTTATACTCAGATTATAATTCTGTTATACTCAGATTATAATTCTGTTATACTCAGATTATAATTCTGTTATACTCAGATTATAATTCTGTTATACTCAGATTATAATTCTGTTATACTCAGATTATAATTCTGTTATACTCAGATTATAATTCTGTTATACTCAGATTATAATTCTGTTATACTCAGATTATAATTCTGTTATACTCAGATTATAATTCTGTTATACTCAGATTATAATTCTGTTATACTCAGATTATAATTCTGTTATACTCAGATTATAATTCTGTTATACTCAGATTATAATTCTGTTATACTCAGATTATAATTCTGTTATACTCAGATTATAATTCTGTTATACTCAGATTATAATTCTGTTATACTCAGATTATAATTCTGTTATACTCAGATTATAATTCTGTTATACTCAGATTATAATTCTGTTATACTCAGATTATAATTCTGTTATACTCAGATTATAATTCTGTTATACTCAGATTATAATTCTGTTATACTCAGATTATAATTCTGTTATACTCAGATTATAATTCTGTTATACTCAGATTATAATTCTGTTATACTCAGATTATAATTCTGTTATACTCAGATTATAATTCTGTTATACTCAGATTATAATTCTGTTATACTCAGATTATAATTCTGTTATACTCAGATTATAATTCTGTTATACTCAGATTATAATTCTGTTATACTCAGATTATAATTCTGTTATACTCAGATTATAATTCTGTTATACTCAGATTATAATTCTGTTATACTCAGATTATAATTCTGTTATACTCAGATTATAATTCTGTTATACTCAGATTATAATTCTGTTATACTCAGATTATAATTCTGTTATACTCAGATTATAATTCTGTTATACTCAGATTATAATTCTGTTATACTCAGATTATAATTCTGTTATACTCAGATTATAATTCTGTTATACTCAGATTATAATTCTGTTATACTCAGATTATAATTCTGTTATACTCAGATTATAATTCTGTTATACTCAGATTATAATTCTGTTATACTCAGATTATAATTCTGTTATACTCAGATTATAATTCTGTTATACTCAGATTATAATTCTGTTATACTCAGATTATAATTCTGTTATACTCAGATTATAATTCTGTTATACTCAGATTATAATTCTGTTATACTCAGATTATAATTCTGTTATACTCAGATTATAATTCTGTTATACTCAGATTATAATTCTGTTATACTCAGATTATAATTCTGTTATACTCAGATTATAATTCTGTTATACTCAGATTATAATTCTGTTATACTCAGATTATAATTCTGTTATACTCAGATTATAATTCTGTTATACTCAGATTATAATTCTGTTATACTCAGATTATAATTCTGTTATACTCAGATTATAATTCTGTTATACTCAGATTATAATTCTGTTATACTCAGATTATAATTCTGTTATACTCAGATTATAATTCTGTTATACTCAGATTATAATTCTGTTATACTCAGATTATAATTCTGTTATACTCAGATTATAATTCTGTTATACTCAGATTATAATTCTGTTATACTCAGATTATAATTCTGTTATACTCAGATTATAATTCTGTTATACTCAGATTATAATTCTGTTATACTCAGATTATAATTCTGTTATACTCAGATTATAATTCTGTTATACTCAGATTATAATTCTGTTATACTCAGATTATAATTCTGTTATACTCAGATTATAATTCTGTTATACTCAGATTATAATTCTGTTATACTCAGATTATAATTCTGTTATACTCAGATTATAATTCTGTTATACTCAGATTATAATTCTGTTATACTCAGATTATAATTCTGTTATACTCAGATTATAATTCTGTTATACTCAGATTATAATTCTGTTATACTCAGATTATAATTCTGTTATACTCAGATTATAATTCTGTTATACTCAGATTATAATTCTGTTATACTCAGATTATAATTCTGTTATACTCAGATTATAATTCTGTTATACTCAGATTATAATTCTGTTATACTCAGATTATAATTCTGTTATACTCAGATTATAATTCTGTTATACTCAGATTATAATTCTGTTATACTCAGATTATAATTCTGTTATACTCAGATTATAATTCTGTTATACTCAGATTATAATTCTGTTATACTCAGATTATAATTCTGTTATACTCAGATTATAATTCTGTTATACTCAGATTATAATTCTGTTATACTCAGATTATAATTCTGTTATACTCAGATTATAATTCTGTTATACTCAGATTATAATTCTGTTATACTCAGATTATAATTCTGTTATACTCAGATTATAATTCTGTTATACTCAGATTATAATTCTGTTATACTCAGATTATAATTCTGTTATACTCAGATTATAATTCTGTTATACTCAGATTATAATTCTGTTATACTCAGATTATAATTCTGTTATACTCAGATTATAATTCTGTTATACTCAGATTATAATTCTGTTATACTCAGATTATAATTCTGTTATACTCAGATTATAATTCTGTTATACTCAGATTATAATTCTGTTATACTCAGATTATAATTCTGTTATACTCAGATTATAATTCTGTTATACTCAGATTATAATTCTGTTATACTCAGATTATAATTCTGTTATACTCAGATTATAATTCTGTTATACTCAGATTATAATTCTGTTATACTCAGATTATAATTCTGTTATACTCAGATTATAATTCTGTTATACTCAGATTATAATTCTGTTATACTCAGATTATAATTCTGTTATACTCAGATTATAATTCTGTTATACTCAGATTATAATTCTGTTATACTCAGATTATAATTCTGTTATACTCAGATTATAATTCTGTTATACTCAGATTATAATTCTGTTATACTCAGATTATAATTCTGTTATACTCAGATTATAATTCTGTTATACTCAGATTATAATTCTGTTATACTCAGATTATAATTCTGTTATACTCAGATTATAATTCTGTTATACTCAGATTATAATTCTGTTATACTCAGATTATAATTCTGTTATACTCAGATTATAATTCTGTTATACTCAGATTATAATTCTGTTATACTCAGATTATAATTCTGTTATACTCAGATTATAATTCTGTTATACTCAGATTATAATTCTGTTATACTCAGATTATAATTCTGTTATACTCAGATTATAATTCTGTTATACTCAGATTATAATTCTGTTATACTCAGATTATAATTCTGTTATACTCAGATTATAATTCTGTTATACTCAGATTATAATTCTGTTATACTCAGATTATAATTCTGTTATACTCAGATTATAATTCTGTTATACTCAGATTATAATTCTGTTATACTCAGATTATAATTCTGTTATACTCAGATTATAATTCTGTTATACTCAGATTATAATTCTGTTATACTCAGATTATAATTCTGTTATACTCAGATTATAATTCTGTTATACTCAGATTATAATTCTGTTATACTCAGATTATAATTCTGTTATACTCAGATTATAATTCTGTTATACTCAGATTATAATTCTGTTATACTCAGATTATAATTCTGTTATACTCAGATTATAATTCTGTTATACTCAGATTATAATTCTGTTATACTCAGATTATAATTCTGTTATACTCAGATTATAATTCTGTTATACTCAGATTATAATTCTGTTATACTCAGATTATAATTCTGTTATACTCAGATTATAATTCTGTTATACTCAGATTATAATTCTGTTATACTCAGATTATAATTCTGTTATACTCAGATTATAATTCTGTTATACTCAGATTATAATTCTGTTATACTCAGATTATAATTCTGTTATACTCAGATTATAATTCTGTTATACTCAGATTATAATTCTGTTATACTCAGATTATAATTCTGTTATACTCAGATTATAATTCTGTTATACTCAGATTATAATTCTGTTATACTCAGATTATAATTCTGTTATACTCAGATTATAATTCTGTTATACTCAGATTATAATTCTGTTATACTCAGATTATAATTCTGTTATACTCAGATTATAATTCTGTTATACTCAGATTATAATTCTGTTATACTCAGATTATAATTCTGTTATACTCAGATTATAATTCTGTTATACTCAGATTATAATTCTGTTATACTCAGATTATAATTCTGTTATACTCAGATTATAATTCTGTTATACTCAGATTATAATTCTGTTATACTCAGATTATAATTCTGTTATACTCAGATTATAATTCTGTTATACTCAGATTATAATTCTGTTATACTCAGATTATAATTCTGTTATACTCAGATTATAATTCTGTTATACTCAGATTATAATTCTGTTATACTCAGATTATAATTCTGTTATACTCAGATTATAATTCTGTTATACTCAGATTATAATTCTGTTATACTCAGATTATAATTCTGTTATACTCAGATTATAATTCTGTTATACTCAGATTATAATTCTGTTATACTCAGATTATAATTCTGTTATACTCAGATTATAATTCTGTTATACTCAGATTATAATTCTGTTATACTCAGATTATAATTCTGTTATACTCAGATTATAATTCTGTTATACTCAGATTATAATTCTGTTATACTCAGATTATAATTCTGTTATACTCAGATTATAATTCTGTTATACTCAGATTATAATTCTGTTATACTCAGATTATAATTCTGTTATACTCAGATTATAATTCTGTTATACTCAGATTATAATTCTGTTATACTCAGATTATAATTCTGTTATACTCAGATTATAATTCTGTTATACTCAGATTATAATTCTGTTATACTCAGATTATAATTCTGTTATACTCAGATTATAATTCTGTTATACTCAGATTATAATTCTGTTATACTCAGATTATAATTCTGTTATACTCAGATTATAATTCTGTTATACTCAGATTATAATTCTGTTATACTCAGATTATAATTCTGTTATACTCAGATTATAATTCTGTTATACTCAGATTATAATTCTGTTATACTCAGATTATAATTCTGTTATACTCAGATTATAATTCTGTTATACTCAGATTATAATTCTGTTATACTCAGATTATAATTCTGTTATACTCAGATTATAATTCTGTTATACTCAGATTATAATTCTGTTATACTCAGATTATAATTCTGTTATACTCAGATTATAATTCTGTTATACTCAGATTATAATTCTGTTATACTCAGATTATAATTCTGTTATACTCAGATTATAATTCTGTTATACTCAGATTATAATTCTGTTATACTCAGATTATAATTCTGTTATACTCAGATTATAATTCTGTTATACTCAGATTATAATTCTGTTATACTCAGATTATAATTCTGTTATACTCAGATTATAATTCTGTTATACTCAGATTATAATTCTGTTATACTCAGATTATAATTCTGTTATACTCAGATTATAATTCTGTTATACTCAGATTATAATTCTGTTATACTCAGATTATAATTCTGTTATACTCAGATTATAATTCTGTTATACTCAGATTATAATTCTGTTATACTCAGATTATAATTCTGTTATACTCAGATTATAATTCTGTTATACTCAGATTATAATTCTGTTATACTCAGATTATAATTCTGTTATACTCAGATTATAATTCTGTTATACTCAGATTATAATTCTGTTATACTCAGATTATAATTCTGTTATACTCAGATTATAATTCTGTTATACTTATATTATAATTCTGTTATACTCAGATTATAATTCTGTTATACTCAATTCTGTTATACTCAGATTATAATTCTGTTATACTCAGATTATAATTCTGTTATACTCAGATTATAATTCTGTTATACTCAGATTATAATTCTGTTATACTCAGATTATAATTCTGTTATACTCAGATTATAATTCTGTTATACTCAGATTATAATTCTGTTATACTCAGATTATAATTCTGTTATACTCAGATTATAATTCTGTTATACTCAGATTATAATTCTGTTATACTCAGATTATAATTCTGTTATACTCAGATTATAATTCTGTTATACTCAGATTATAATTCTGTTATACTCAGATTATAATTCTGTTATACTCAGATTATAATTCTGTTATACTCAGATTATAATTCTGTTATACTCAGATTATAATTCTGTTATACTCAGATTATAATTCTGTTATACTCAGATTATAATTCTGTTATACTCAGATTATAATTCTGTTATACTCAGATTATAATTCTGTTATACTCAGATTATAATTCTGTTATACTGTTATACTCAGATTATAATTCTGTTATACTCAGATTATAATTCTGTTATACTCAGATTATAATTCTGTTATACTCAGATTATAATTCTGTTATACTCAGATTATAATTCTGTTATACTCAGATTATAATTCTGTTATACTCAGATTATAATTCTGTTATACTCAGATTATAATTCTGTTATACTCAGATTATAATTCTGTTATACTCAGATTATAATTCTGTTATACTCAGATTATAATTCTGTTATACTCAGATTATAATTCTGTTATACTCAGATTATAATTCTGTTATACTCAGATTATAATTCTGTTATACTCAGATTATAATTCTGTTATACTCAGATTATAATTCTGTTATACTCAGATTATAATTCTGTTATACTCAGATTATAATTCTGTTATACTCAGATTATAATTCTGTTATACTTATACTCAGATAATTCTGTTATACTCAGATTATAATTCTGTTATACTCAGATTATAATTCTGTTATACTCAGATTATAATTCTGTTATACTCAGATTATAATTCTGTTATACTCAGATTATAATTCTGTTATACTCAGATTATAATTCTGTTATACTCAGATTATAATTCTGTTATACTCAGATACTATAATTCTGTTATACTCAGATTATAATTCTGTTATACTCAGATTATAATTCTGTTATACTCAGATTATAATTCTGTTATACTCAGATTATAATTCTGTTATACTCAGATTATAATTCTGTTATACTCAGATTATAATTCTGTTATACTCAGATTATAATTCTGTTATACTCAGATTATAATTCTGTTATACTCAGATTATAATTCTGTTATACTCAGATTATAATTCTGTTATACTCAGATTATAATTCTGTTATACTCAGATTATAATTCTGTTATACTCAGATTATAATTCTGTTATACTCAGATTATAATTCTGTTATACTCAGATTATAATTCTGTTATACTCAGATTATAATTCTGTTATACTCAGATTATAATTCTGTTATACTCAGATTATAATTCTGTTATACTCAGATTATAATTCTGTTATACTCAGATTATAATTCTGTTATACTCAGATTATAATTCTGTTATACTCAGATTATAATTCTGTTATACTCAGATTATAATTCTGTTATACTCAGATTATAATTCTGTTATACTCAGATTATAATTCTGTTATACTCAGATTATAATTCTGTTATACTCAGATTATAATTCTGTTATACTCAGATTATAATTCTGTTATACTCAGATTATAATTCTGTTATACTCAGATTATAATTCTGTTATACTCAGATTATAATTCTGTTATACTCAGATTATAATTCTGTTATACTCAGATTATAATTCTGTTATACTCAGATTATAATTCTGTTATACTCAGATTATAATTCTGTTATACTCAGATTATAATTCTGTTATACTCAGATTATAATTCTGTTATACTCAGATTATAATTCTGTTATACTCAGATTATAATTCTGTTATACTCAGATTATAATTCTGTTATACTCAGATTATAATTCTGTTATACTCAGATTATAATTCTGTTATACTCAGATTATAATTCTGTTATACTCAGATTATAATTCTGTTATACTCAGATTATAATTCTGTTATACTCAGATTATAATTCTGTTATACTCAGATTATAATTCTGTTATACTCAGATTATAATTCTGTTATACTCAGATTATAATTCTGTTATACTCAGATTATAATTCTGTTATACTCAGATTATAATTCTGTTATACTCAGATTATAATTCTGTTATACTCAGATTATAATTCTGTTATACTCAGATTATAATTCTGTTATACTCAGATTATAATTCTGTTATACTCAGATTATAATTCTGTTATACTCAGATTATAATTCTGTTATACTCAGATTATAATTCTGTTATACTCAGATTATAATTCTGTTATACTCAGATTATAATTCTGTTATACTCAGATTATAATTCTGTTATACTCAGATTATAATTCTGTTATACTCAGATTATAATTCTGTTATACTCAGATTATAATTCTGTTATACTCAGATTATAATTCTGTTATACTCAGATTATAATTCTGTTATACTCAGATTATAATTCTGTTATACTCAGATTATAATTCTGTTATACTCAGATTATAATTCTGTTATACTCAGATTATAATTCTGTTATACTCAGATTATAATTCTGTTATACTCAGATTATAATTCTGTTATACTCAGATTATAATTCTGTTATACTCAGATTATAATTCTGTTATACTCAGATTATAATTCTGTTATACTCAGATTATAATTCTGTTATATTATTATTATTAAGATTATAATTGTTATACTCAGATTAATTCTGTTATACTCAGATTATAACTCAGATTATAATTCTGTTATACTCAGATTATAATTCTGTTATACTCAGATTATAATTCTGTTATACTCAGATTATAATTCTGTTATACTCAGATTATAATTCTGTTATACTCAGATTATAATTCTGTTATACTCAGATTATAATTCTGTTATACTCAGATTATAATTCTGTTATACTCAGATTATAATTCTGTTATACTCAGATTATAATTCTGTTATACTCAGATTATAATTCTGTTATACTCAGATTATAATTCTGTTATACTCAGATTATAATTCTGTTATACTCAGATTATAATTCTGTTATACTCAGATTATAATTCTGTTATACTCAGATTATAATTCTGTTATACTCAGATTATAATTCTGTTATACTCAGATTATAATTCTGTTATACTCAGATTATAATTCTGTTATACTCAGATTATAATTCTGTTATACTCAGATTATAATTCTGTTATACTCAGATTATAATTCTGTTATACTCAGATTATAATTCTGTTATACTCAGATTATAATTCTGTTATACTCAGATTATAATTCTGTTATACTCAGATTATAATTCTGTTATACTCAGATTATAATTCTGTTATACTCAGATTATAATTCTGTTATACTCAGATTATAATTCTGTTATACTCAGATTATAATTCTGTTATACTCAGATTATAATTCTGTTATACTCAGATTATAATTCTGTTATACTCAGATTATAATTCTGTTATACTCAGATTATAATTCTGTTATACTCAGATTATAATTCTGTTATACTCAGATTATAATTCTGTTATACTCAGATTATAATTCTGTTATACTCAGATTATAATTCTGTTATACTCAGATTATAATTCTGTTATACTCAGATTATAATTCTGTTATACTCAGATTATAATTCTGTTATACTCAGATTATAATTCTGTTATACTCAGATTATAATTCTGTTATACTCAGATTATAATTCTGTTATACTCAGATTATAATTCTGTTATACTCAGATTATAATTCTGTTATACTCAGATTATAATTCTGTTATACTCAGATTATAATTCTGTTATACTCAGATTATAATTCTGTTATACTCAGATTATAATTCTGTTATACTCAGATTATAATTCTGTTATACTCAGATTATAATTCTGTTATACTCAGATTATAATTCTGTTATACTCAGATTATAATTCTGTTATACTCAGATTATAATTCTGTTATACTCAGATTATAATTCTGTTATACTCAGATTATAATTCTGTTATACTCAGATTATAATTCTGTTATACTCAGATTATAATTCTGTTATACTCAGATTATAATTCTGTTATACTCAGATTATAATTCTGTTATACTCAGATTATAATTCTGTTATACTCAGATTATAATTCTGTTATACTCAGATTATAATTCTGTTATACTCAGATTATAATTCTGTTATACTCAGATTATAATTCTGTTATACTCAGATTATAATTCTGTTATACTCAGATTATAATTCTGTTATACTCAGATTATAATTCTGTTATACTCAGATTATAATTCTGTTATACTCAGATTATAATTCTGTTATACTCAGATTATAATTCTGTTATACTCAGATTATAATTCTGTTATACTCAGATTATAATTCTGTTATACTCAGATTATAATTCTGTTATACTCAGATTATAATTCTGTTATACTCAGATTATAATTCTGTTATACTCAGATTATAATTCTGTTATACTCAGATTATAATTCTGTTATACTCAGATTATAATTCTGTTATACTCAGATTATAATTCTGTTATACTCAGATTATAATTCTGTTATACTCAGATTATAATTCTGTTATACTCAGATTATAATTCTGTTATACTCAGATTATAATTCTGTTATACTCAGATTATAATTCTGTTATACTCAGATTATAATTCTGTTATACTCAGATTATAATTCTGTTATACTCAGATTATAATTCTGTTATACTCAGATTATAATTCTGTTATACTCAGATTATAATTCTGTTATACTCAGATTATAATTCTGTTATACTCAGATTATAATTCTGTTATACTCAGATTATAATTCTGTTATACTCAGATTATAATTCTGTTATACTCAGATTATAATTCTGTTATACTCAGATTATAATTCTGTTATACTCAGATTATAATTCTGTTATACTCAGATTATAATTCTGTTATACTCAGATTATAATTCTGTTATACTCAGATTATAATTCTGTTATACTCAGATTATAATTCTGTTATACTCAGATTATAATTCTGTTATACTCAGATTATAATTCTGTTATACTCAGATTATAATTCTGTTATACTCAGATTATAATTCTGTTATACTCAGATTATAATTCTGTTATACTCAGATTATAATTCTGTTATACTCAGATTATAATTCTGTTATACTCAGATTATAATTCTGTTATACTCAGATTATAATTCTGTTATACTCAGATTATAATTCTGTTATACTCAGATTATAATTCTGTTATACTCAGATTATAATTCTGTTATACTCAGATTATAATTCTGTTATACTCAGATTATAATTCTGTTATACTCAGATTATAATTCTGTTATACTCTATAGATTATAATTCTTATACTCAGATTATAATTCTGTTATACTCAGATTATAATTCTGTTATACTCAGATTATAATTCTGTTATACTCAGATTATAATTCTGTTATACTCAGATTATAATTCTGTTATACTCAGATTATAATTCTGTTATACTCAGATTATAATTCTGTTATACTCAGATTATAATTCTGTTATACTCAGATTATAATATCTGTTATACTCAGATTATAATTCTGTTATACTCAGATTATAATTCTGTTATACTCAGATTATAATTCTGTTATACTCAGATTATAATTCTGTTATACTCAGATTATAATTCTGTTATACTCAGATTATAATTCTGTTATACTCAGATTATAATTCTGTTATACTCAGATTATAATTCTAATTCTGTTATACTCAGATTATAATTCTGTTATACTCAGATTATAATTCTGTTATACTCAGATTATAATTCTGTTATACTCAGATTATAATTCTGTTATACTCAGATTATAATTCTGTTATACTCAGATTATAATTCTGTTATACTCAGATTATAATTCTGTTATACTCAGATTATAATTCTGTTATACTCAGATTATAATTCTGTTATACTCAGATTATAATTCTGTTATACTCAGATTATAATTCTGTTATACTCAGATTATAATTCTGTTATACTCAGATTATAATTCTGTTATACTCAGATTATAATTCTGTTATACTCAGATTATAATTCTGTTATACTCAGATTATAATTCTGTTATACTCAGATTATAATTCTGTTATACTCAGATTATAATTCTGTTATACTCAGATTATAATTCTGTTATACTCAGATTATAATTCTGTTATACTCAGATTATAATTCTGTTATACTCAGATTATAATTCTGTTATACTCAGATTATAATTCTGTTATACTCAGATTATAATTCTGTTATACTCAGATTATAATTCTGTTATACTCAGATTATAATTCTGTTATACTCAGATTATAATTCTGTTATACTCAGATTATAATTCTGTTATACTCAGATTATAATTCTGTTATACTCAGATTATAATTCTGTTATACTCAGATTATAATTCTGTTATACTCAGATTATAATTCTGTTATACTCAGATTATAATTCTGTTATACTCAGATTATAATTCTGTTATACTCAGATTATAATTCTGTTATACTCAGATTATAATTCTGTTATACTCAGATTATAATTCTGTTATACTCAGATTATAATTCTGTTATACTCAGATTATAATTCTGTTATACTCAGATTATAATTCTGTTATACTCAGATTATAATTCTGTTATATTATACTCAGATTATAATTCTGTTATACTCAGATTATAATTCTGTTATACTCAGATTATAATTCTGTTATACTCAGATTATAATTCTGTTATACTCAGATTATAATTCTGTTATACTCAGATTATAATATCTGTTATACTCAGATTATAATTCTGTTATACTCAGATTATAATTCTGTTATACTCAGATTATAATTCTGTTATACTCAGATTATAATTCTGTTATACTCAGATTATAATTCTGTTATACTCAGATTATAATTCTGTTATACTCAGATTATAATTCTGTTATACTCAGATTATAATTCTGTTATACTCAGATTATAATTCTGTTATACTCAGATTATAATTCTGTTATACTCAGATTATAATTCTGTTATACTCAGATTATAATTCTGTTATACTCAGATTATAATTCTGTTATACTCAGATTATAATTCTGTTATACTCAGATTATAATTCTGTTATACTCAGATTATAATTCTGTTATACTCAGATTATAATTCTGTTATACTCAGATTATAATTCTGTTATACTCAGATTATAATTCTGTTATACTCAGATTATAATTCTGTTATACTCAGATTATAATTCTGTTATACTCAGATTATAATTCTGTTATACTCAGATTATAATTCTGTTATACTCAGATTATAATTCTGTTATACTCAGATTATAATTCTGTTATACTCAGATTATAATTCTGTTATACTCAGATTATAATTCTGTTATACTCAGATTATAATTCTGTTATACTCAGATTATAATTCTGTTATACTCAGATTATAATTCTGTTATACTCAGATTATAATTCTGTTATACTCAGATTATAATTCTGTTATACTCAGATTATAATTCTGTTATACTCAGATTATAATTCTGTTATACTCAGATTATAATTCTGTTATACTCAGATTATAATTCTGTTATACTCAGATTATAATTCTGTTATACTCAGATTATAATTCTGTTATAATTCTGTTATACTCAGATTTAATATTCAGATTATAATTGTTATACTCAGATTATAATTCTGTTATACTCAGATTATAATTCTGTTATACTCAGATTATAATTCTGTTATACTCAGATTATAATTCTGTTATACTCAGATTATAATTCTGTTATACTCAGATTATAATTCTGTTATACTCAGATTATAATTCTGTTATACTCAGATTATAATTCTGTTATACTCAGATTATAATTCTGTTATACTCAGATTATAATTCTGTTATACTCAGATTATAATTCTGTTATACTCAGATTATAATTCTGTTATACTCAGATTATAATTCTGTTATACTCAGATTATAATTCTGTTATACTCAGATTATAATTCTGTTATACTCAGATTATAATTCTGTTATACTCAGATTATAATTCAATTATACTCAGATTATAATTCTGTTATACTCAGATTATAATTCTGTTATACTCAGATTATAATTCTGTTATACTCAGATTATAATTCTGTTATACTCAGATTATAATTCTGTTATACTCAGATTATAATTCTGTTATACTCAGATTATAATTCTGTTATACTCAGATTATAATTCTGTTATACTCAGATTATAATTCTGTTATACTCAGATTATAATTCTGTTATACTCAGATTATAATTCTGTTATACTCAGATTATAATTCTGTTATACTCAGATTATAATTCTGTTATACTCAGATTATAATTCTGTTATACTCAGATTATAATTCTGTTATACTCAGATTATAATTCTGTTATACTCAGATTATAATTCTGTTATACTCAGATTATAATTCTGTTATACTCAGATTATAATTCTGTTATACTCAGATTATAATTCTGTTATACTCAGATTATAATTCTGTTATACTCAGATTATAATTCTGTTATACTCAGATTATAATTCTGTTATACTCAGATTATAATTCTGTTATACTCAGATTATAATTCTGTTATACTCAGATTATAATTCTGTTATACTCAGATTATAATTCTGTTATACTCAGATTATAATTCTGTTATACTCAGATTATAATTCTGTTATACTCAGATTATAATTCTGTTATACTCAGATTATAATTCTGTTATACTCGTTATACTCAGATTATAATTCAATTATACTCAGATTATAATTCTGTTATACTCAGATTATAATTCTGTTATACTCAGATTATAATTCTGTTATACTCAGATTATAATTCTGTTATACTCAGATTATAATTCTGTTATACTCAGATTATAATTCTGTTATACTCAGATTATAATTCTGTTATACTCAGATTATAATTCTGTTATACTCAGATTATAATTCTGTTATACTCAGATTATAATTCTGTTATACTCAGATTATAATTCTGTTATACTCAGATTATAATTCTGTTATACTCAGATTATAATTCAATTATACTCAGATTATAATTCTGTTATACTCAGATTATAATTCTGTTATACTCAGATTATAATTCTGTTATACTCAGATTATAATTCTGTTATACTCAGTTATATCAATTATGTTATACTCAGATTATAATTCTGTTATACTCAGATTATAATTCTGTTATACTCAGATTATAATTCTGTTATACTCAGATTATAATTCTGTTATACTCAGATTATAATTCTGTTATACTCAGATTATAATTCTGTTATACTCAGATTATAATTCTGTTATACTCAGATTATAATTCTGTTATACTCAGATTATAATTCTGTTATACTCAGATTATAATTCTGTTATACTCAGATTATAATTCTGTTATACTCAGATTATAATTCTGTTATACTCAGATTATAATTCTGTTATACTCAGATTATAATTCTGTTATACTCAGATTATAATTCTGTTATACTCAGATTATAATTCTGTTATACTCAGATTATAATTCTGTTATACTCAGATTATAATTCTGTTATACTCAGATTATAATTCTGTTATACTCAGATTATAATTCTGTTATACTCGTTATACTCAGATTATAATTCAATTATACTCAGATTATAATTCTGTTATACTCAGATTATAATTCTGTTATACTCAGATTATAATTCTGTTATACTCAGATTATAATTCTGTTATACTCAGATTATAATTCTGTTATACTCAGATTATAATTCAATTATACTCAGATTATAATTCTGTTATACTCAGATTATAATTCTGTTATACTCAGATTATAATTCTGTTATACTCAGATTATAATTCTGTTATACTCAGATTATAATTCTGTTATACTCAGATTATAATTCTGTTATACTCAGATTATAATTCTGTTATACTCAGATTATAATTCTGTTATACTCAGATTATAATTCTGTTATACTCAGATTATAATTCTGTTATACTCAGATTATAATTCTGTTATACTCAGATTATAATTCTGTTATACTCAGATTATAATTCTGTTATACTCAGATTATAATTCTGTTATACTCAGATTATAATTCTGTTATACTCAGATTATAATTCTGTTATACTCAGATTATAATTCTGTTATACTCAGATTATAATTCTGTTATACTCAGATTATAATTCTGTCGTTCTCAGATTATAATTCTGTTATACTCAGATTATAATTCTGTTATACTCAGATTATAATTCTGTTATACTCAGATTATAATTCTGTTATACTCAGATTATAATTCTGTTATACTCAGATTATAATTCAATTATACTCAGATTATAATTCTGTTATACTCAGATTATAATTCTGTTATACTCAGATTATAATTCTGTTATACTCAGATAATTATAATTCTGTTATACTCAGATTATAATTCTGTTATACTCAGATTATAATTCTGTTATACTCGTTATACTCAGATTATAATTCAATTATACTCAGATTATAATTCTGTTATACTCAGATTATAATTCTGTTATACTCAGATTATAATTCTGTTATACTCAGATTATAATTCTGTTATACTCAGATTATAATTCTGTTATACTCAGATTATAATTCTGTTATACTCAGATTATAATTCTGTTATACTCAGATTATAATTCTGTTATACTCAGATTATAATTCTGTTATACTCAGATTATAATTCTGTTATACTCAGATTATAATTCTGTTATACTCAGATTATAATTCTGTTATACTCAGATTATAATTCTGTTATACTCAGATTATAATTCTGTTATACTCAGATTATAATTCTGTTATACTCTTATACTATAATTCTGTTATACTCAGATTATAATTCTGTTATACTCAGATTATAATTCTGTTATACTCAGATTATAATTCTGTTATACTCAGATTATAATTCTGTTATACTCAGATACTCAGATAATTCTGTTATACTCAGATTATAATTCTGTTATACTCAGATTATAATTCTGTTATACTCAGATTATAATTCTGTTATACTCAGATTATAATTCTGTTATACTCAGATTATAATTCTGTTATACTCAGATTATAATTCTGTTATACTCAGATTATAATTCTGTTATACTCAGATTATAATTCTGTTATACTCAGATTATATTCAGATTATTCTTCGTTATACTCAGATTATAATTCTGTTATACTCAGATTATAATTCTGTTATACTCAGATTATAATTCTGTTATACTCAGATTATAATTCTGTTATACTCAGATTATAATTCTGTTATACTCAGATTATAATTCTGTTATACTCAGATTATAATTCAATTATACTCAGATTATAATTCTGTTATACTCAGATTATAATTCTGTTATACTCAGATTATAATTCTGTTCAGATTATAATTCTGTTATACTCAGATTATAATTCTGTTATACTCAGATTATAATTCTGTTATACTCAGATTATAATTCAATTATACTCAGATTATAATTCTGTTATACTCAGATTATAATTCTGTTATACTCAGATTATAATTCTGTTATACTCAGATTATAATTCTGTTATACTCAGATTATAATTCTGTTATACTCAGATTATAATTCTGTTATACTCAGATTATAATTCTGTTATACTCAGATTATAATTCTGTTATACTCAGATTATAATTCTGTTATACTCAGATTATAATTCTGTTATACTCAGATTATAATTCTGTTATACTCAGATTATAATTCTGTTATACTCAGATTATAATTCTGTTATACTCAGATTATAATTCTGTTATACTCAGATTATAATTCAATTATACTCAGATTATAATTCTGTTATACTCAGATTATAATTCTGTTATACTCAGATTATAATTCTGTTATACTCAGATTATAATTCTGTTATACTCAGATTATAATTCTGTTATACTCAGATTATAATTCTGTTATACTCAGATTATAATTCTGTTATACTCAGATTATAATTCTGTTATACTCAGATTATAATTCTGTTATACTCAGATTATAATTCTGTTATACTCAGATTATAATTCTGTTATACTCAGATTATAATTCTGTATACTCAGATTATAATTCATTATACTCAGATTATAATTCTGTTATACTCAGATTATAATTCTGTTATACTCAGATTATAATCTGTTATACTCAGATTATAATTCTGTTATACTCAGATTATAATTCTGTTATACTCAGATTATAATTCTGTTATACTCAGATTAATTCTGTTATACTCAGATTATATTCTGTTATACTCAGATTATAATTCTGTTATACTCAGATTATAATTCTGTTATACTCAGATTAAATTCTGTTATACTCAGATTATAATTCTGTTATACTCAGATTATAATTTGTTATTCAGATTATAATTCTGTTATACTCAGATTATATTCTGTTATACTCAGATTATAATTCTGTTATACTCAGATTATAATTCTATTATACTCAGATTATAATTCTGTTATACTCAGATTATAATTGTTATACTCAGATTATAATTCATTATACTCAGATTATAATTCTGTTACTCAGATTATAATTCTGTTATACTTAGATTATAATTCAATTATACTCAGATTATAATTCTGTTATACTCGTTATACTCAGATAATTCAATTATACTCAGATTGTAATTCTGTTATACTCAGATTATTCTGTTATACTCAGATTAATTCTGTTATACTCAGATTAATTTGTATACTCGTTATACTCAGATTATAATTCAATTTAACTCAGATTATAATTCTGTTATACTCGAATAATTCAATCATACTCAGATTGTAATTCAATTATACTCAGATTATAATTCTGTTATACTCAGATTATAATTCTGTTATACTCAGATTAATTCAATTATACTCAGATTATAATTCTGTTATACTCAGATTATAATTCTGTTATACTCAGATTATAATTCTGTTTTACTCGTTATACTCAGATTATAATTCAATTATACTCAGATTATAATTCTGTTATACCTAGATCATAATTCTGTTATACTCAGATTATAATTCTATTATACTCAGATTGTAATTCTGTTATACTCAGATTATAATTCTGTTATACTCAGATTATAATTCAATTATACTCAGATTATAATTGTGTTATACCTAGATTATAATTCTGTTATACTCAGATTATAATTCTGTTATACTCAGATTGTAATTCTGTTATACTCAGATTATAATTCTGCTATACTCAGATTATAATTCAATTATACTCAGATTATAATTGTGTTATACTCAGATTATAATTCTGTTATATTCAGATTGTAATTCTGTTATACTCAGATTATAATTCTGTTATACTCAGATTATAATTCAATTATACTCAGATTATAATTCTGTTATATCTCAGATTATAATTCTGTATACTCAGATTATAATTCTGTTATACTCAGATTACAATTCTGTTATAATCGTTATACTCAGATTATAATTCAATTATACTCAGATTATAATTCTGTTATACTCAGATTATAATTCTGTTATACTCAGATTATAATTCTGTTATACTCAGATTATAATTCTGTTATACTCAGATTATAATTCAATTATACTCAGATTATAATTGTGTTATACTCAGATTATAATTCTGTTATACTCAGATTATAATCCTGCTATACTCAGATTACATTCTGTTTACTCGTTATACTCAGATTATAATTCTGTTTATCTCAGATTGTATTCTGTTATACTCAGATTATAATTCTGTTATACTCAGATTATAATTCTGTTTTACTCAGATTATAATTCTGTTATACTCAGATTGTAATTCAATTATATCAGATATTGTAATTCTGTTATCAGATTATATTTGTTATACTCGATATAATTCAATTATACTCAGATTATAATTGTGTTATACTCAGATTAAAATTCTGTTATACTCAGATTATAATTCTGTTATACTCAGATTATAATTCTGTTATACTCAGATTATAATTCTGTTATACTCAGATTATAATTCTGTTATACTCAGATTGTAATTCTGTTATACTCGAATAATTCATTCATACTCAGATTATAATTCAATTATACTCAGATTATAATTCTGTTTAACTCAGATTATAATTCTGTTATACTCAGATTTTAATTCTGTTATACTCAGATTATAATTCTGTTATACTCAGATTATAATTCTGTTATACTCAGATTATATTTAAGTTATACTCAGATTATAATTCTGTTTTACTCAGATTATAATTCAGTTATACTCACACTCAGATTATAATTCTGTTATACTCAGATTATAATTCAATTATACTCAGATTATAATTCTGTTATACTCAGATATATTCTGTTTACTCAGATTATATTTGTATACTCAGATAATTCTGTTATACTCAGATTATAATTCTGTTATACTCGTTTTATACTCAGATAATTCAATTATACTCAGATTATAATTCTGTATACTCAGATTATAATTCTGTTACTCAGATTAACTTTCTGTTATACTCAGGTTATAATTTCTGTTATACTCGTTATACTCAGATTATAATTAAATTTCACTCAGATTATAATTCTGTTATACTCGAATAATTCAATCATACTCAGATTGTAATTCAATTATACTCAGATTATAATTCTGTTTAACTCAGATTATAATTCTGTTATACTCAGATAATTCAATTATACTCAGATTGTAATTCTGTTATACTCAGATTATAATTCTGCTATACTTAGATTACAATTCTGTTTTACTCGTTATACTCAGATTATAATTCAATTATACTCAGATTATAATTGTGTTATACCTAGATTATAATTCTGTTATACTCAGATGATAATTCTAATATACTCAGATTGTAATTCTGTTATACTCAGATTATTATTCTGCTATACTCAGATTATAATTCAATTATACTCAGATTATAATTGTGTTATACTTAGATTATAATTCTGTTATACTAAGATTGTAATTCTGTTATACTCAGATTATAATTCTGTTATATTCAGATTATAATTCAATTATACTCAGATTATAAATGTGTTATACTTAGATTATAATTCTGTTATACTCAGATTATAATTCTGTTATACTCAGATTGTAATTCTGTTATAATCGTTATACTCAGATTATAATTCAATTATACTCAGATTGTAATTCTGTTATACTCAGATTATAATTCTGTTATACTCAGATTATAATTCTGTTATACTCAGATTATAATTCTGTTATACTCAGATTATAATTCAATTATACTCAGATTATAATTGTGTTATACCTAGATTATAATTCTGTTATACTCAGATTTATAATCTGCTATACTCAGATTACATTTGTTTTACTCGTTATACTCAGATTATACATTCTGTTATACTCAGATTATAATTCTGTTATACTCAGAATTGTAATTCTGTTATACTCAGATTATAATTTGTTATACTCAGATTTATTTCTGTTATACTCAGATT
>JAAVKF010000070.1:0-22110 GCA_012070555.1 Brugia pahangi | reverse complement strand
GTTTATTACTGAAGATCATTCCATCTACAAACTATGATAAGAGAAAAAGAAAAAGTTTATTACTGAAGATCATTCCATCTACAAACTATGATAAGAAAAGAAAAAGTTTATTACTGAAGATCATTCCATCTACAAACTGTTTATTACTGAAGATCATTCATCCATCTACAAACTGTTTATTACTGAAGATCATTCCATCTACAAACTGTTTATTACTGAAGATCATTCCATCTACAAACTATGATAGAAAAGAAAAGTTTATTACTGAAGATCATTCCATCTACAAACTGTTTATTACTGAAGATCATTCCATCTACAAACTGTTTATTACTGGAGATCATTCCATCTACAAACTATGATAAGAAAAAGAAAAAGTTTATTACTGAAGATCATTCCATCTACAAACTGTTTATTACTGAAGATCATTCCATCTACAAACTGTTTATTACTGAAGATCATTCCATCTACAAACTATGATAAAAAAAAGAAAAAGTTTATTACTGAAGATCATTCCATCTACAAACTATGATAAGAAAAAGAAAAAGTTTATTACTGAAGATCATTCCATCTACAAACTATTGTAAGAAAAGAAAAAGTTTACTGAAGATCATTCCATCTACAAACTGTTTATTACTGAAGATCATTCCATCTACAAACTGTTTATTACTGAAATCATTCCATCTACAAACTGTTTATTACTGAAGATCATTCCATCTACAAACTATGATAAGAAAAAGAAAAATTTATTACTGAAGATCATTCCATCTACAAACTGTTTATTACTGAAGATCATTCCATCTACAAACTGTTTATTACTGAAGATCATTCCATCTACAAACTGTTTATTACTGAAGATCATTCCATCTACAAACTGTTTATTACTGAAGATCATTCCATCTACAAACTGATAATAAACTGAAGATCATTCCATCTACAAACTATATAAGAAAAAGAAAGTTAAATACTGAAGATTCAATTCCATTACAACTTTATTCTGAAATCATTCCATCTACAAACTATGATAACAAGGAAAAGAAAAAGTTTATTACTGAAGATCATTCCATCTACAAACTATGATAAGAAAAAGAAAAAGTTTATTACTGAAGATCATTCCATCTACAAACAATGTTTATTACTGAAATCATTCCATCTACAAAACTATGATAAGAAAAGAAAAAGTTTATTACTGAAGATCATCCATCACAAACTATGATAAGAAAAAGAAAAAGTTATTACTGAAGATCATTCCATAACAAACTGTTATTACTGAAGATCATTCCATCTACAAACTATGATAAGAAAAAGAAAAAAGTTATACTGAAGATCATTCCATCTACAAACTATGTAGAAAAGAAAAAGTTTATTACTGAAGATCATTCCATCTACAAACTGTTTATTACTGAAGATCATTCCATCTACAAAACTGTTTATTACTGAAGATCATTCATCTACAAACTGTTTATACTGAAGATCATTCCATTAATTATCTTCTTTTTTTTTTAATACAAAACTGTTTATTACTGAAGATCATTCCATCTACAAACTATGATAAGAAAAAGAAAAAGTTTATTACTGAAGATCATTCCATCTACAAACTGGTTATTACTGAAGATCATTCCATCTACAAACTATGATAAGAAAAAGAAAAAGTTTATTACTGAAGATCATTCCATCTACAAACTGTTTATTACTGAAGATCATTCCATCTACAAACTATGATAAGAAAAAGAAAAAGTTTATTACTGAAGATCATTCCATCTACAAACTATGATAAGAAAAAGAAAAAGTTAAATACTGAAGATCATTCCATCTACAAACTGTTATTACTGAAGATCATTCCATCTACAAACTATGATAAGAAAAGAAAAAGTTTATTACTGAAGATCATTCCATCTACAAACTGTTTATTACTGAAGATCATTCCATCTACAAACTATGATAAGAAAAAGAAAAAGTTTATTACTGAAGATCATTCCATCTACAAACTATGATAAGAAAAAGAAAAAGTTTATTACTGAAGATCATTCCATCTACAAACTGTTATTACTGAAGATCATTCCATCTACAAACTGTTTATTACTGAAGATCATTCCATCTACAAACTATGATAAGAAAAAGAAAAAAAGTTATTACTGAAGATCATTCCATCTACAAACTATGATAAGAAAAAGAAAAAAAAAAGTTTATTACTGAAGATCATTCCATCTACAAACTGTTTATACTGAAGATCATTCCATCTACAAACTGTTTATTACTGAAGATCATTCCATCTACAAACTGTTTATTACTGAAGATCATTCCATCTACAAACTGTTTATTACTGAAGATCATTCCATCTACAAACTGTTTATTACTGAAGATCATTCCATCTACAAACTATGATAAGAAAAAGAAAAGTTTATTACTGAAGATCATTCCATCTACAAACTGTTTATTACTGAAGATCATTCCATCTACAAACTATGATAAGAAAAAGAAAAAGTTTATTACTGAAGATCATTCCATCTACAAACTGTTTATTACTGAAGATCATTCCATCTACAAACTGTTTATTACTGAAGATCATTCCATCTACAAACTATGATAAGAAAAAGAAAAAGTTTATTACTGAAGATCATTCCATCTACAAACTTTTTATTACTGAAGATCATTCCATCTACAAACTGTTTATTACTGAAGATCATTCCATCTACAAACTGTTTATTACTGAAGATCATTCCATCTACAAACTATGATAAGAAAAAGAAAAAGTTTATTACTGAAGATCATTCCATCTACAAACTATGATAAGAAAAAGAAAAAGTTTATTACTGAAGATCATTCCATCTACAAACTGTTTATTACTGAAGATCATTCCATCTACAAACTATGATAAGAAAAAGAAAAAGTTTATTACTGAAGATCATTCCATCTACAAACTATGATAAGAAAAAGAAAAAGTTTATTACTGAAGATCATTCCATCTACAAACTGTTTATTACTGAAGATCATTCCATCTACAAACTGTTTATTACTGAAGATCATTCCATCTACAAACTGTTTATTACTGAAGATCATTCCATCTACAAACTGTTTATTACTGAAGATCATTCCATCTACAAACTATGATAAGAAAAAGAAAAGTTTATTACTGAAGATCATTCCATCTACAAACTGTTTATTACTGAAGATCATTCCATCTACAAACTATGATAAGAAAAAGAAAAGTTTATTACTGAAGATCATTCCATCTACAAACTGTTTATTACTGAAGATCATTCCATCTACAAACTATGATAAGAAAAAGAAAAAGTTTATTACTGAAGATCATTCCATCTACAAACTATGATAAGAAAAAGAAAAAGTTATTACTGAAGATCATTCCATCTACAAACTGTTTATTACTGAAGATCATTCCATCTACAAACTATGATAAGAAAAAAAAAAGTTTATTACTGAAGATCATTCCATCTACAAACTGTTTATTACTGAAGATCATTCCATCTACAAACTATGATAAGAAAAAGAAAAGTTTATTACTGAAGATCATTCCATCTACAAACTATGATAAGAAAAAGAAAAAGTTATTACTGAAGATCATTCCATCTACAAACTGTTTATTACTGAAGATCATTCCATCTACAAACTGTTTATTACTGAAGATCATTCCATCTACAAACTATGATAAGAAAAGAAAAAGTTTATTACTGAAGATCATTCCATCTACAAACTGTTTATTACTGAAGATCATTCCATCTACAAACTGTTATTACTGAAGATCATTCCATCTACAAACTATGATAAGAAAAGAAAAAGTTTATTACTGAAGATCATTCCATCTACAAACTATGATAAGAAAAAGAAAAAGTTTATTACTGAAGATCATTCCATCTACAAACTATGATAAGAAAAAAGAAAAAGTTTATTACTGAAGATCATTCCATCTACAAACTGTTTATTACTGAAGATCATTCCATCTACAAACTGTTTATTACTGAAGATCATTCCATCTACAAACTGTTTATTACTGAAGATCATTCCATCTACAAACTATGATAAGAAAAAGAAAAAGTTTATTACTGAAGATCATTCCATCTACAAACTGTTTATTACTGAAGATCATTCCATCTACAAACTGTTTATTACTGAAGATCATTCCATCTACAAAACTGTTTATTACTGAAGATCATTCCATCTACAAACTGTTTATTACTGAAGATCATTCCATCTACAAACTGTTATTACTGAAGATCATTCCATCTACAAACTATGATAAGAAAAAGAAAAAGTTTATTACTGAAGATCATTCCATCTACAAACTGTTTATTACTGAAGATCATTCCATCTACAAACTATGATAAGAAAAAGTTTATTACTGAAATCATTCCATCTACAAACTGTTTATTACTGAAGATCATTCCATCTACAAACTGTTTATTACTGAAGATCATTCCATCTACAAACTGTTTATTACTGAAGATCATTCCATCTACAAACTATGATAAGAAAAAGAAAAATTATTACTGAAGATCATTCCATCTACAAACTATGATAAGAAAAGAAAAAGTTTATTACTGAAGATCATTCCATCTACAAACTGTTATTACTGAAGATCATTCCATCTACAAACTGTTTATTACTGAAGATCATTCCATCTACAAACTGTTTATTACTGAAGATCATTCCATCTACAAACTGTTATTACTGAAGATCATTCCATCTACAAACTGTTTATTACTGAAGATCATTCCATCTACAAACTATGATAAGAAAAAGAAAAAGTATTACTGAAGATCATTCCATCTACAAACTGTTTATTACTGAAGATCATTCCATCTACAAACTATGATAAGAAAAAAAAAGTTTATTACTGAAGATCATTCCATCTACAAACTGTTTATTACTGAAGATCATTCCATCTACAAACTGTTATTACTGAAGATCATTCCATCTACAAACTATGATAAGAAAAAGAAAAAGTTTATTACTGAAGATCATTCCATCTACAAACTGTTTATTACTGAAGATCATTCCATCTACAAACTGTTTATTACTGAAGATCATTCCATCTACAAACTGTTATTACTGAAGATCATTCCATCTAAACTATGATAAGAAAAAGAAAAAGTTTATTACTGAAGATCATTCCATCTACAAACTATGATAAGAAAAAGAAAAAGTTTATTACTGAAGATCATTCCATCTACAAACTGTTTATTACTGAAGATCATTCCATCTACAAACTATGATAAGAAAAAAGAAAAAGTTTATTACTGAAGATCATTCCATCTACAAACTATGATAAGAAAAGAAAAAGTTTATTACTGAAGATCATTCCATCTACAAACTGTTTATTACTGAAGATCATTCCATCTACAAACTGTTTATTACTGAAGATCATTCCATCTACAAACTGTTTATTACTGAAGATCATTCCATCTACAAACTTTTTATTACTGAAGATCATTCCATCTACAAACTATGATAAGAAAAAGAAAAAGTTTATTACTGAAGATCATTCCATCTACAAACTATGAAAAAAGAAAAAGTTTATTACTGAAGATCATTCCATCTACAAACTGTTTATTACTGAAGATCATTCCATCTACAAACTATGATAAGAAAAAGAAAAAGTTTATTACTGAAGATCATTCCATCTACAAACTGTTTATTACTGAAGATCATTCCATCTACAAACTATGATAAGAAAAAGAAAAAGTTTATTACTGAAGATCATTCCATCTACAAACTGTTTATTACTGAAGATCATTCCATCTACAAACTATGATAAGAAAAGAAAAGTTTATTACTGAAGATCATTCCATCTACAAACTATGATAAGAAAAAGAAAAAGTTTATTACTGAAGATCATTCCATCTACAAACTGTTTATTACTGAAGATCATTCCATCTACAAACTATGATAAGAAAAAGAAAAAGTTTATTACTGAAGATCATTCCATCTACAAACTATGATAGAAAAAAAAAGTTTATTACTGAAGATCATTCCATCTACAAACTGTTATTACTGAAGATCATTCCATCTACAAACTGTTTATTACTGAAGATCATTCCATCTACAAACTATGATAAGAAAAAGAAAAAGTTTATTACTGAAGATCATTCCATCTACAAACTGTTTATTACTGAAGATCATTCCATCTACAAACTGTTAGTTTAGCTGAAGATCATTCCATCTACAAACTATGATAAGAAAAAGAAAAAGTTTATTACTGAAGATCATTCCATCTACAAACTATGATAAGAAAAAGAAAAAGTTTATTACTGAAGATCATTCCATCTACAAACTGTTTATTACTGAAGATCATTCCATCTACAAACTGTTTATTACTGAAGATCATTCCATCTACAAACTGTTTATTACTGAAGATCATTCCATCTACAAACTGTTTATTACTGAAGATCATTCCATCTACAAACTATGATAAGAAAAAGAAAAAGTTTATTACTGAAGATCATTCCATCTACAAACTGTTTATTACTGAAGATCATTCCATCTACAAACTGTTTATTACTGAAGATCATTCCATCTACAAACTGTTTATTACTGAAGATCATTCCATCTACAAACTGTTTATTACTGAAGATCATTCCATCTACAAACTGTTTATTACTGAAGATCATTCCATCTACAAACTATGATAAGAAAAAGAAAAAGTTTATTACTGAAGATCATTCCATCTACAAACTGTTTATTACTGAAGATCATTCCATCTACAAACTATGATAAGAAAAGAAAAAGTTTATTACTGAAGATCATTCCATCTACAAACTGTTTATTACTGAAGATCATTCCATCTACAAACTGTTAATTAGCTGAAGATCATTCCATCTACAAACTGTTTATTACTGAAGATCATTCCATCTACAAACTATGATAAGAAAAAGAAAAAGTTTATTACTGAAGATCATTCCATCTACAAACTATGATAAGAAAAAGAAAAAGTTTATTACTGAAGATCATTCCATCTACAAACTGTTTATTACTGAAGATCATTCCATCTACAAACTATGATAAGAAAAAGAAAAAGTTTATTACTGAAGATCATTCCATCTACAAACTATGATAGTAAAAAAGAAAAGTTTATTACTGAAGATCATTCCATCTACAAACTGTTTATTACTGAAGATCATTCCATCTACAAACTGTTTATTACTGAAGATCATTCCATCTACAAACTATGATAAGAAAAAGAAAAAGTTTATTACTGAAGATCATTCCATCTACAAACTATGATAAGAAAAAGAAAAAGTTTATTACTGAAGATCATTCCATCTACAAACTGTTTATTACTGAAGATCATTCCATCTACAAACTATGATAAGAAAAAGAAAAAGATTATTACTGAAGATCATTCCATCTACAAACTATGATAAGAAAAAGAAAAAGTTTATTACTGAAGATCATTCCATCTACAAACTGTTTATTACTGAAGATCATTCCATCTACAAACTGTTTATTACTGAAGATCATTCCATCTACAAACTATGATAAGAAAAAGAAAAGTTTATTACTGAAGATCATTCCATCTACAAACTGTTTATTACTGAAGATCATTCCATCTACAAACTATGATAAGAAAAAGATTATTACTGAAGATCATTCCATCTACAAACTGTTTATTACTGAAGATCATTCCATCTACAAACTATGATAAGAAAAAGAAAAAGTTTATTACTGAAGATCATTCCATCTACAAACTATGATAAGAAAAAAAAAAGTTTATTACTGAAGATCATTCCATCTACAAACTGTTATTACTGAAGATCATTCCATCTACAAACTATGATAAGAAAAAGAAAAAGTTTATTACTGAAGATCATTCCATCTACAAACTGTTTATTACTGAAGATCATTCCATCTACAAACTATGATAAGAAAAAAGAAAAAGTTTATTACTGAAGATCATTCCATCTACAAACTATGATAAGAAAAGAAAAGTTTATTACTGAAGATCATTCCATCTACAAACTGTTTATTACTGAAGATCATTCCATCTACAAACTATGATAAGAAAAAGAAAAAGTTTATTACTGAAGATCATTCCATCTACAAACTATGTAAATTTTATAATGCACTAAAGAAAAAGTTTATTACTGAAGATCATTCCATCTACAAACTGTTTATTACTGAAGATCATTCCATCTACAAACTATGATAAGAAAAAGAAAAAGTTTATTACTGAAGATCATTCCATCTACAAACTGTTTATTACTGAAGATCATTCCATCTACAAACTGTTTATTACTGAAGATCATTCCATCTACAAACTGTTTATTACTGAAGATCATTCCATCTACAAACTGTTTATTACTGAAGATCATTCCATCTACAAACTGTTTATTACTGAAGATCATTCCATCTACAAACTATGATAAGAAAAAGAAAAAGTTTATTACTGAAGATCATTCCATCTACAAACTGTTTATTACTGAAGATCATTCCATCTACAAACTATGATAAGAAAAAGAAAAAGTTTATTACTGAAGATCATTCCATCTACAAACTGTTTATTACTGAAGATCATTCCATCTACAAACTGTTTATTACTGAAGATCATTCCATCTACAAACTGTTTATTACTGAAGATCATTCCATCTACAAACTATGATAAGAAAAAGAAAAAGTTTATTACTGAAGATCATTCCATCTACAAACTATGATAAGAAAAAGAAAAAGTTTATTACTGAAGATCATTCCATCTACAAACTGTTTATTACTGAAGATCATTCCATCTACAAACTATGATAAGAAAAAGAAAAAGTTTATTACTGAAGATCATTCCATCTACAAACTATGATAAGAAAAAGAAAAAGTTTATTACTGAAGATCATTCCATCTACAAACTGTTTATTACTGAAGATCATTCCATCTACAAACTGTTTATTACTGAAGATCATTCCATCTACAAACTATGATAAGAAAAAGAAAAAGTTTATTACTGAAGATCATTCCATCTACAAACTATGATAAGAAAAAGAAAAGTTTATTACTGAAGATCATTCCATCTACAAACTGTTTATTACTGAAGATCATTCCATCTACAAACTATGATAAGAAAAAGAAAAAGTTTATTACTGAAGATCATTCCATCTACAAACTATGATAAGAAAAGAAAAGTTTATTACTGAAGATCATTCCATCTACAAACTGTTTATTACTGAAGATCATTCCATCTACAAACTGTTTATTACTGAAGATCATTCCATCTACAAACTATGATAAGAAAAAGAAAAAGTTTATTACTGAAGATCATTCCATCTACAAACTGTTTATTACTGAAGATCATTCCATCTACAAACTATGATAAGAAAAAGAAAAGTTTATTACTGAAGATCATTCCATCTACAAACTGTTTATTACTGAAGATCATTCCATCTACAAACTATGATAAGAAAAAAGAAAAGTTTATTACTGAAGATCATTCCATCTACAAACTATGATAAGAAAAAGAAAAAGTTTATTACTGAAGATCATTCCATCTACAAACTGTTTATTACTGAAGATCATTCCATCTACAAACTATGATAAGAAAAAGAAAAAGTTTATTACTGAAGATCATTCCATCTACAAACTGTTTATTACTGAAGATCATTCCATCTACAAACTATGATAAGAAAAAGAAAAAGTTTATTACTGAAGATCATTCCATCTACAAACTATGATAAGAAAAAAGAAAAAGTTTATTACTGAAGATCATTCCATCTACAAACTGTTATTTACTGAAGATCATTCCATCTACAAACTATGATAAGAAAAAGAAAAAGTTTATTACTGAAGATCATTCCATCTACAAACTATGATAAGAAAAAGAAAAAGTTTATTACTGAAGATCATTCCATCTACAAACTGTTTATTACTGAAGATCATTCCATCTACAAACTGTTTATTACTGAAGATCATTCCATCTACAAACTATGATAAGAAAAAGAAAAGTTTATTACTGAAGATCATTCCATCTACAAACTGTTTATTACTGAAGATCATTCCATCTACAAACTGTTTATTACTGAAGATCATTCCATCTACAAACTATGATAAGAAAAAGAAAAAGTTTATTACTGAAGATCATTCCATCTACAAACTATGATAAGAAAAAGAAAAAGTTTATTACTGAAGATCATTCCATCTACAAACTGTTTATTACTGAAGATCATTCCATCTACAAACTGTTTATTACTGAAGATCATTCCATCTACAAACTGTTTATTACTGAAGATCATTCCATCTACAAACTATGATAAGAAAAAGAAAAAGTTTATTACTGAAGATCATTCCATCTACAAACTGTTTATTACTGAAGATCATTCCATCTACAAACTGTTTATTACTGAAGATCATTCCATCTACAAACTGTTTATTACTGAAGATCATTCCATCTACAAACTGTTTATTACTGAAGATCATTCCATCTACAAACTGTTAATTTACTGAAGATCATTCCATCTACAAACTATGATAAGAAAAAGAAAAAGTTTATTACTGAAGATCATTCCATCTACAAACTGTTTATTACTGAAGATCATTCCATCTACAAACTATGATAAGAAAAGAAAAAGTTTATTACTGAAGATCATTCCATCTACAAACTGTTTATTACTGAAGATCATTCCATCTACAAACTGTTTATTACTGAAGATCATTCCATCTACAAACTGTTTATTACTGAAGATCATTCCATCTACAAACTATGATAAGAAAAAGAAAAAGTTTATTACTGAAGATCATTCCATCTACAAACTATGATAAGAAAAAGAAAAAGTTTATTACTGAAGATCATTCCATCTACAAACTGTTTATTACTGAAGATCATTCCATCTACAAACTATGATAAGAAAAAGAAAAAGTTTATTACTGAAGATCATTCCATCTACAAACTATGATAAGAAAAAGAAAAAGTTATTACTGAAGATCATTCCATCTACAAAACTTTATTACTGAAGATCATTCCATCTACAAACTGTTTATTACTGAAGATCATTCCATCTACAAACTATGATAAGAAATAGAAAAAGTTTATTACTGAAGATCATTCCATCTACAAACTGTTTATTACTGAAGATCATTCCATCTACAAACTGTTTATTACTGAAGATCATTCCATCTACAAACTATGATAAGAAAAAGAAAAAGTTTATTACTGAAGATCATTCCATCTACAAACTATGATAGAAAAAAGAAAAAGTTTATTACTGAAGATCATTCCATCTACAAACTGTTTATTACTGAAGATCATTCCATCTACAAACTGTTTATTACTGAAGATCATTCCATCTACAAACTGTTTATTACTGAAGATCATTCCATCTACAAACTATGATAAGAAAAAGAAAAAGTTTATTACTGAAGATCATTCCATCTACAAACTGTTTATTACTGAAGATCATTCCATCTACAAACTGTTTATTACTGAAGATCATTCCATCTACAAACTGTTTATTACTGAAGATCATTCCATCTACAAACTGTTATTACTGAAGATCATTCCATCTACAAACTGTTATTACTGAAGATCATTCCATCTACAAACTATGATAAGAAAAGAAAAGTTTATTACTGAAGATCATTCCATCTACAAACTGTTTATTACTGAAGATCATTCCATCTACAAACTATGATAAGAAAAAGAAAAAGTTTATTACTGAAGATCATTCCATCTACAAACTGTTTATTACTGAAGATCATTCCATCTACAAACTGTTTATTACTGAAGATCATTCCATCTACAAACTGTTTATTACTGAAGATCATTCCATCTACAAACTATGATAAGAAAAAGTTTATTACTGAAGATCATTCCATCTACAAACTGTTTATTACTGAAGATCATTCCATCTACAAACTGTTTATTACTGAAGATCATTCCATCTACAAACTGTTTATTACTGAAGATCATTCCATCTACAAACTATGATAAGAAAAAGAAAAAGTTTATTACTGAAGATCATTCCATCTACAAACTGTTTATTACTGAAGATCATTCCATCTACAAACTATGATAAGAAAAAGAAAAAGTTTATTACTGAAGATCATTCCATCTACAAACTATGATAAGAAAAAGAAAAAGTTTATTACTGAAGATCATTCCATCTACAAACTGTTTATTACTGAAGATCATTCCATCTACAAACTATGATAAGAAAAAGAAAAAGTTTATTACTGAAGATCATTCCATCTACAAACTATGATAAGAAAAAGAAAAAGTTTATTACTGAAGATCATTCCATCTACAAACTGTTTATTACTGAAGATCATTCCATCTACAAACTGTTTATTACTGAAGATCATTCCATCTACAAACTATGATAAGAAAAAGGAAAAGTTCTATTACTGAAGATCATTCCATCTACAAACTGTTTATTACTGAAGATCATTCCATCTACAAACTGTTATTACTGAAGATCATTCCATCTACAAACTATGATAAGAAAAAGAAAAGTTTATTACTGAAGATCATTCCATCTACAAACTATGATAAGAAAAAGAAAAAGTTTATTACTGAAGATCATTCCATCTACAAACTGTTTATTACTGAAGATCATTCCATCTACAAACTGTTTATTACTGAAGATCATTCCATCTACAAACTGTTTATTACTGAAGATCATTCCATCTACAAACTATGATAAGAAAAAGAAAAAGTTTATTACTGAAGATCATTCCATCTACAAACTGTTTATTACTGAAGATCATTCCATCTACAAACTGTTTATTACTGAAGATCATTCCATCTACAAACTGTTTATTACTGAAGATCATTCCATCTACAAACTGTTTATTACTGAAGATCATTCCATCTACAAACTGTTTATTACTGAAGATCATTCCATCTACAAACTATGATAAGAAAAAGAAAAAGTTTATTACTGAAGATCATTCCATCTACAAACTGTTTATTACTGAAGATCATTCCATCTACAAACTATGATAAGAAAAGAAAAAGTTTATTACTGAAGATCATTCCATCTACAAACTGTTATTACTGAAGATCATTCCATCTACAAACTGTTTATTACTGAAGATCATTCCATCTACAAACTGTTTATTACTGAAGATCATTCCATCTACAAACTATGATAAGAAAAAGTTTATTACTGAAGATCATTCCATCTACAAACTGTTTATTACTGAAGATCATTCCATCTACAAACTGTTTATTACTGAAGATCATTCCATCTACAAACTGTTTATTACTGAAGATCATTCCATCTACAAACTATGATAAGAAAAAGAAAAAGTTTATTACTGAAGATCATTCCATCTACAAACTATGATAAGAAAAAGAAGTTTATTACTGAAGATCATTCCATCTACAAACTGTTTATTACTGAAGATCATTCCATCTACAAACTATGATAAGAAAAAGAAAAAGTTTATTACTGAAGATCATTCCATCTACAAACTATGATAAGAAAAAGAAAAAGTTTATTACTGAAGATCATTCCATCTACAAACTGTTTATTACTGAAGATCATTCCATCTACAAACTATGATAAGAAAAAGAAAAAGTTTATTACTGAAGATCATTCCATCTACAAACTGTTTATTACTGAAGATCATTCCATCTACAAACTATGATAAGAAAAAGAAAAAGTTTATTACTGAAGATCATTCCATCTACAAACTGTTTATTACTGAAGATCATTCCATCTACAAACTATGATAAGAAAAAGAAAAAGTTTATTACTGAAGATCATTCCATCTACAAACTATGATAAGAAAAAGAAAAAGTTTATTACTGAAGATCATTCCATCTACAAACTGTTTATTACTGAAGATCATTCCATCTACAAACTATGATAAGAAAAAGAAAGAGCTTATTACTGAAGATCATTCCATCTACAAACTGTTTATTACTGAAGATCATTCCATCTACAAACTATGATAAGAAAAAGAAAAGTTTATTACTGAAGATCATTCCATCTACAAACTATGATAAGAAAAGAAAAGTTTATTACTGAAGATCATTCCATCTACAAACTGTTTATTACTGAAGATCATTCCATCTACAAACTATGATAAGAAAAAGAAAAAGTTTATTACTGAAGATCATTCCATCTACAAACTATGATAAGAAAAAGAAAAAGTTTATTACTGAAGATCATTCCATCTACAAACTGTTTATTACTGAAGATCATTCCATCTACAAACTGTTTATTACTGAAGATCATTCCATCTACAAACTGTTTATTACTGAAGATCATTCCATCTACAAACTGTTTATTACTGAAGATCATTCCATCTACAAACTATGATAAGAAAAGAAAAAGTTTATTACTGAAGATCATTCCATCTACAAACTGTTTATTACTGAAGATCATTCCATCTACAAACTGTTTATTACTGAAGATCATTCCATCTACAAACTGTTTATTACTGAAGATCATTCCATCTACAAACTATGATAAGAAAAAGAAAAAGTTATTACTGAAGATCATTCCATCTACAAACTATGATAAGAAAAAAAAAGTTTATTACTGAAGATCATTCCATCTACAAACTGTTTATTACTGAAGATCATTCCATCTACAAACTATGATAAGAAAAAGTTTATTACTGAAGATCATTCCATCTACAAACTATGATAAGAAAAAGAAAAAGTTTATTACTGAAGATCATTCCATCTACAAACTGTTTATTACTGAAGATCATTCCATCTACAAACTGTTTATTACTGAAGATCATTCCATCTACAAACTGTTTATTACTGAAGATCATTCCATCTACAAACTGTTTATTACTGAAGATCATTCCATCTACAAACTATGATAAGAAAAGAAAAGTTTATTACTGAAGATCATTCCATCTACAAACTGTTTATTACTGAAGATCATTCCATCTACAAACTATGATAAGAAAAAGAAAAAGTTTATTACTGAAGATCATTCCATCTACAAACTGTTTATTACTGAAGATCATTCCATCTACAAACTATGATAAGAAAAGAAAAAGTTTATTACTGAAGATCATTCCATCTACAAACTATGATAAGAAAAAGAAAAGTTTATTACTGAAGATCATTCCATCTACAAACTGTTTATTACTGAAGATCATTCCATCTACAAACTGTTTATTACTGAAGATCATTCCATCTACAAACTATGATAAGAAAAGAAAAGTTTATTACTGAAGATCATTCCATCTACAAACTGTTTATTACTGAAGATCATTCCATCTACAAACTGTTTATTACTGAAGATCATTCCATCTACAAACTGTTTATTACTGAAGATCATTCCATCTACAAACTGTTTATTACTGAAGATCATTCCATCTACAAACTGTTTATTACTGAAGATCATTCCATCTACAAACTATGATAAGAAAAAGAAAAAGTTATTACTGAAGATCATTCCATCTACAAACTGTTTATTACTGAAGATCATTCCATCTACAAACTATGATAAGAAAAAGAAAAAGTTTATTACTGAAGATCATTCCATCTACAAACTGTTTATTACTGAAGATCATTCCATCTACAAACTATGATAAAAAAGAAAAAGTTTATTACTGAAGATCATTCCATCTACAAACTGTTTATTACTGAAGATCATTCCATCTACAAACTATGATAGAAAAAGAAAAAGTTATTACTGAAGATCATTCCATCTACAAACTATGATAAAAAAAAAAAGTTATTACTGAAGATCATTCCATCTACAAACTATGATAAGAAAAGAAAAAGTTTATTACTGAAGATCATTCCATCTACAAACTATGATAGAAAAAGAAAAAGTTTATTACTGAAGATCATTCCATCTACAAACTGTTTATTACTGAAGATCATTCCATCTACAAACTATGATAAGAAAAGAAAAAGTTTATTACTGAAGATCATTCCATCTACAAACTATGATAAGAAAAAGAAAAGTTTATTACTGAAGATCATTCCATCTACAAACTGTTTATTACTGAAGATCATTCCATCTACAAACTATGATAAGAAAAAGTTTATTACTGAAGATCATTCCATCTACAAACTGTTATTAGAAGATCATTCCATCTACAAACTGTTTATTACTGAAGATCATTCCATCTACAAACTGTTTATTACTGAAGATCATTCCATCTACAAACTATGATAAGAAAAAGAAAAAGTTTATTACTGAAGATCATTCCATCTACAAACTATGATAAGAAAAAAGAAAAAGTTTATTACTGAAGATCATTCCATCTACAAACTGTTTATTACTGAAGATCATTCCATCTACAAACTATGATAAGAAAAAGATTATTACTGAAGATCATTCCATCTACAAACTATGATAAGAAAAGAAAAAGTTTATTACTGAAGATCATTCCATCTACAAACTGTTATTACTGAAGATCATTCCATCTACAAACTGTTTATTACTGAAGATCATTCCATCTACAAACTATGATAAGAAAAAGAAAAAGTTTATTACTGAAGATCATTCCATCTACAAACTGTTTATTACTGAAGATCATTCCATCTACAAACTGTTTATTACTGAAGATCATTCCATCTACAAACTATGATAAGAAAAAGAAAAAGTTTATTACTGAAGATCATTCCATCTACAAACTATGATAAGAAAAAGAAAAAGTTTATTACTGAAGATCATTCCATCTACAAACTGTTTATTACTGAAGATCATTCCATCTACAAACTGTTTATTACTGAAGATCATTCCATCTACAAACTGTTTATTACTGAAGATCATTCCATCTACAAACTATGATAAGAAAAAGAAAAAGTTTATTACTGAAGATCATTCCATCTACAAACTGTTTATTACTGAAGATCATTCCATCTACAAACTGTTTATTACTGAAGATCATTCCATCTACAAACTGTAAATTACTGAAGATCATTCCATCTACAAACTGTTATTACTGAAGATCATTCCATCTACAAACTGTTATTACTGAAGATCATTCCATCTACAAACTATGATAAGAAAAAGAAAAAGTTTATTACTGAAGATCATTCCATCTACAAACTGTTTATTACTGAAGATCATTCCATCTACAAACTATGATAAGAAAAGAAAAAGTTTATTACTGAAGATCATTCCATCTACAAACTGTTTATTACTGAAGATCATTCCATCTACAAACTGTTATTACTGAAGATCATTCCATCTACAAACTGTTTATTACTGAAGATCATTCCATCTACAAACTGTTTATTACTGAAGATCATTCCATCTACAAACTATGATAAGAAAAAGTTTATTACTGAAGATCATTCCATCTACAAACTTTATTACTGAAGATCATTCCATCTACAAACTGTTATTACTGAAGATCATTCCATCTACAAACTGTTATTACTGAAGATCATTCCATCTACAAACTATGATAAGAAAAAGAAAAGTTTATTACTGAAGATCATTCCATCTACAAACTGTTTATTACTGAAGATCATTCCATCTACAAACTATGATAAGAAAAAAGAAAAAGTTTATTACTGAAATCATTCCATCTACAAACTATGATAAAAAAAGAAAAGTTTATTACTGAAGATCATTCCATCTACAAACTGTTTATTACTGAAGATCATTCCATCTACAAACTATGATAAGAAAAGAAAAAGTTATTACTGAAGATCATTCCATCTACAAACTATGATAAGAAAAAGAAAAAGTTTATTACTGAAGATCATTCCATCTACAAACTGTTTATTACTGAAGATCATTCCATCTACAAACTATGATAAGAAAAGAAAAAGTTTATTACTGAAGATCATTCCATCTACAAACTGTTTATTACTGAAGATCATTCCATCTACAAACTATATAGAAAAAGAAAAAGTTTATTACTGAAGATCATTCCATCTACAAACTATGATAAGAAAAAGAAAAAGTTTATTACTGAAGATCATTCCATCTACAAACTGTTTATTACTGAAGATCATTCCATCTACAAACTATGATAAGAAAAAGAAAAAGTTTATTACTGAAGATCATTCCATCTACAAACTATGATAAGAAAAAGAAAAAGTTTATTACTGAAGATCATTCCATCTACAAACTGTTTATTACTGAAGATCATTCCATCTACAAACTGTTTATTACTGAAGATCATTCCATCTACAAACTGTTAATTACTGAAGATCATTCCATCTACAAACTGTTTATTACTGAAGATCATTCCATCTACAAACTATGATAAGAAAAAGAAAAAGTTTATTACTGAAGATCATTCCATCTACAAACTGTTTATTACTGAAGATCATTCCATCTACAAACTGGTTATTACTGAAGATCATTCCATCTACAAACTGTTTATTACTGAAGATCATTCCATCTACAAACTATGATAAGAAAAGAAAAAGTTTATTACTGAAGATCATTCCATCTACAAACTATGATAAGAAAAGAAAAAGTTATTACTGAAGATCATTCCATCTACAAACTGTTTATACTGAAGATCATTCCATCTACAAACTAGATAAGAAAAAGAAAAAGTTTATTACTGAAGATCATTCCATCTACAAACTATGATAAGAAAAAGAAAAGTTATTACTGAAGATCATTCCATCTACAAACTGTTATTACTGAAGATCATTCCATCTACAAACTGTTTATACTGAAGATCATTCCATCTAAAACTGTTAATTACTGAAGATCATTCCATCTACAAACTGTTTATTACTGAAGATCATTCCATCTACAAACTATGATAAGAAAAAGAAAAAGTTTATTACTGAAGATCATTCCATCTACAAACTGTTTATTACTGAAGATCATTCCATCTACAAACTATGATAAGAAAAAAAGAAAATTTATACTGAAATCATTCCATCTACAAACTGTTATTACTGAAGATCATTCCATCTACAAACTATGATAAGAAAAGAAAAGTTTATTACTGAAGATCATTCCATCTACAAACTATTGATAGAAAAAAGAAAAAGTTTATTACTGAAGATCATCCATCTACAAACTGTTTATTACTGAAGATCATTCCATCTACAAACTGTTTATTACTGAAGATCATTCATCTACAAACTATGATAAGAAAAAGAAAAAGTTTATTACTGAAGATCATTCCATCTACAAACTGTTTATTACTGAAATCATTCCATCTACAAACTGTTTATTACTGAAGATCATTCCATCTACAAACTGTATTACTGAAGATCATTCCATCTACAAACTGTTTATTACTAATCATTCCATCTACAAACTGTTTATACTGAAATCATTCCATCTACAAACTATGATAAGAAAAAGAAAAAGTTATACTGAAATCATTCCATCTACAAACTTATACTGAAGATCATTCCATCTACAAACTATGATAAGAAAAGAAAATTTTATTACTGAAGATCATTCCATCTACAAACTGTTTATTACTGAAAATCATTCCATCTACAAACTATGATAAGAAAAAGAAAAAGTTTATTACTGAAGATCATTCCATCTACAAACTGTTATTACTGAAGATCATCCATCTACAAACTATGATAAGAAAAAGAAAAAGTTTACTGAAGATCATCCATCTACAAACATGAAAGAAAAAGAAAAGTTTATTACTGAAGATCATTCCATCTACAAACTATGATAGAAAAGAAAGTTATTACTGAAGATCATTCCATCTACAAACTATATAAGAAAAGAAAAGTTTATTACTGAAGATCATTCCATCTACAAACTGTTTATTACTGAAGATCATTCCATCTACAAACTGTTATTACTGAAGATCATTCCATCTACAAACTGTTTATTACTGAAGATCATTCCATCTACAAACTGTTATTACTGAAGATCATTCCATCTACAAACTATATAAGAAAAAGAAAAGTTATTACTGAAGATCATTCCATCTACAAACTGTTTATTACTGAAGATCATTCCATCTACAAACTATGATAAGAAAAAGAAATATTACTGAAGATCATTCCATCTACAAACTATGATAAGAAGAAAAAAGTTATTACTGAAGATCATTCCATCTACAAACTGTTATTACTGAAGATCATTCCATCTACAAACTATAAAGAAAAAGAAAAAGTTTATTACTGAAGATCATTCCATCTACAAACTGTTTTACTGAAGATCATTCCATCTACAAACTATGATAGAAAAAGAAAAAGTTTATTACTGAAGATCATTCCATCTACAAACTAGATAAAAAAAAAAGTATTTACTGAAGATCATTCCATCTACAAACTATGATAGAAAAGAAAAGTTTATTACTGAGATCATTCCATCTACAAACTGTTTATTACTGAAGATCATTCCATCTACAAACTATGATAAGAAAAGAAAAAGTTTATTACTGAAGATCATCCATCTACAAACTATGATAGAAAAAGAAAAAGTATTACTGAAGATCATTCCATCTACAAACTTTATTACTGAAGATCATTCCATCTACAAACTGTTATTACTGAGATCATTCCATCTACAAACTGTTAACTGAAGATCATTCCATCTACAAACTATGATAAGAAAAGAAAAGTTTATTACTGAAATCATTCCATCTACAAACTATATAGAAAAAGAAAAGTTTATTACTGAAGATCATCCATCTACAAACTGTTTATTACTAAGATCATTCCATCTACAACTGTTATACTGAAGATCATTCCATCTACAAACTGTTTATACTGAGATCATCCATCTACAAACTGTTATACTGAAGATCATTCCATCTACAAACTAATAAGAAAAGAAAAGTTTATTACTGAAGATCATTCCATCTACAAACTGTTTATTACTGAAGATCATTCCATCTACAAACTATGATAAGAAAAAGAAAAAGTTTATTACTGAAGATCATTCCATCTACAACTGTTTATTACTGAAATCATTCCATCTACAAACTGTTTATTACTGAAGATCATTCCATCTACAAACTGTTTATTACTGAAGATCATTCCATCTACAAACTGTTTATACTGAAGATCATTCCATCTACAACTGTTATTACTGAAGATCATTCCATCTACAAACTGATAAGAAAAAGAAAAAGTTATTACTGAAGATCATTCCATCTACAAACTGTTATTACTGAAGATCATTCCATCTACAAACTATGATAAGAAAAGAAAAAGTTTATTACTGAAGATCATTCCATCTACAAATGTTATTACTGAAGATCATTCCATCTACAAACTGTTATTACTGAAGATCATTCCATCTACAAACTATATAAGAAAAAGAAAAGTTTATACTGAAATCATTCCATCTACAAACTGTTATTACTGAAGATCATTCCATCTACAAACTGTTATTACTGAAGATCATTCCATCTACAAACTATGATAAGAAAAAGTTATTCTGAAGATCATTCCATCTACAAACTGTTTATACTGAAGATCATTCCATCTACAAACTAGATAAGAAAAAGAAAAAGTTTATTACTGAAGATCATTCCATCTACAAACTTTTATACTGAAGATCATTCCATCTACAAACTATGATAAGAAAAGAAAAAGTTTATTACTGAAGATCATTCCATCTACAAACTATATAAGAAAAGAAAAAGTTATTACTGAAGATCATTCCATCTACAAACTGTTTATACTGAAGATCATTCCATCTACAAACTATGATAAGAAAAAGTTTACTGAAGATCATTCCATCTACAAACTATGATAAGAAAAGAAAAATTATTACTGAAGATCATTCCATCTACAAACTTTTTATTACTGAAGATCATTCCATCTACAAACTATGATAAGAAAAGAAAGTTTATTACTGAAGATCATTCCATCTACAAACTGTTTATACTGAAGATCATTCCATCTACAAACTATGATAAAGAAAAAGAAAAGTTATACTGAAGATCATTCCATCTACAAACTATGATAGAAAAAAAAAAGTTTATTACTGAAGATCATTCATCTACAAACTATGATAAGAAAAAGAAGTTTATTACTGAGATCATTCCATCTACAAACTGTTTATTACTGAAGATCATTCCATCTACAAACTATGATAAGAAAAAGAAAATTTATTACTGAAGATCATTCCATCTACAAAACTGTTTATTACTGAAGATCATTCCATCTACAAACTATATAAGAAAAAGAAAAGTTTATTACGAAGATCATTCCTCTACAACTATGATAAGAAAAAAAAAAGTTTATTACTGAAAGATCATTCCATCTACAAACTGTTTATTACTGAAGAT
>JAAVKF010000069.1:0-32433 GCA_012070555.1 Brugia pahangi | reverse complement strand
GTAGTTCACGCAATCGCTGCCCCAATGATCTTGATTGCAGAATACACATGGTCGTCTTTTCGTTGTTGTAGTTTTTGAAGTATTTTGATTATCCTTTATTGTCGACAGTGCTGAAGTTCCTCCGGGATTGTATCGTTGTTTTTGTTCCGGTTTGGTAGTTGTAGATTTAATATTGAGTTGAGTGAGTGAATATTGACAGTTTCTAATCTGTTCATTCACATTAACTAAACTTGTTAAAAAGTTTCTTAGTTTGAGAATTGACCAAGGCATGTCCTTCTTCTTATGTTTATATATTTTATTTAATATCCATAATGGCAACTTGCTTTCGATCAAGATTTCAATATTTGAATGCTCAAGGCTTTCTCCTAGAGCTTCTAATTGGCGCAATACTCGTTCTATATTTTCAATTGTTCCAATCCATTCTCTTTCATTTCGTTTAATTGATTGGAGTTCGTTGTATAGTAATGTTGTTACTATTGAGTGATCGCCATATTTTTCATTGAGCAGTTTTCTGATGACTTCATAATTCTCTGGAGCTATATCATATCCAGATATTGCTTGTAGAGCTTTTCTTTTGAGACATGAGTATAAATAATTCAATTTTTGTATTTCTGGAATCGCTTGTGTGTAGACTGCTGCGTTAAAACTACTCCAAAATTGTCGCCATTATCTAGGGTCTCCATCGAAAGTAGGGAGCGATAAATGAAAAAGATTTACATTTATATTTGGAGAAGGACTAAATTTGACCTCTTCCTTTGCTTGTTGGTTTGTCAATTCCTTTGAGAGTCGCGTTAAGTTTTGGTCGGCTTCATCTTTGTGCATTGTTAGTGTTATTACCGCTTCCTTTCCTTTGTGCACTAATTGAAATATTCCTTGGTCGCCTTCTGTTACTGCTTTGTATTCTTCTTCCTCTTCTTCTCTTCTTTTCATCGTAACGATTTGTTGAGTATATTTATCGTTGATAGATTCAAGCGTAGTCACGCATAATTGGATTCTTCGAAGTTTATCTTCTAACACTCTTTTTCTTATCACATAAAAATCTTCTTTTTCTTCTATTGTCATATTTGGATCTGGAAATTTGATCTCCAGTTGATTTACTTCTTTAAGAAGACTGACTAACCTTTCCTTTGCCGGTTGAAAGCTCGCGATAATGTGGCTTGACATGTTCCCGGCTCGTGGCACCAAAAATTATTTTTGTCGTGAAAGGTTGTCTGTTGGTTGATATTCGAATTGTTGCAATACAGTAGGAAGATTAATAAGCTTTTATTTTTCGCAAACGTAGTATTAATAAACAGAGCAGTAAAAGAAGAGAGAAGCAATTTATATTAAAGAAGAAGATCGGAGGAATTGATATTGGTTAACAGAGAGTAGTCGATAACAGTGATAATTAATGGTTTTGTTTATTAGAATTGAATTTATATGAGTGAGGATTGGGCGTGTTATCGGAGCAATTGTGTGAAGAATTCGAGGTGTTTACAAAGAAAAGATTAAAATGAAAGCTAATTTCAATTTTACATAAAAATCATATGTGTGAAGAATTGGATGTGTTTACAAAAAGGAGATTAAAATTACATGTGTGAATACCGTAGGATTGTTTACAATTTAAAAAGAAGAGATGATTTATGATACTATGAAATTAGTTAGAAGTTTTCGCGAAATTATAATTCGCGACAGAAATCAGATGTTGAAAAGAATATGCCGAAGAATTTGAAGCAGTAATCCCAAAGAGATGATAATAAATAAAAGAATGTACTCTCATGCTCTATTGTAATATGCAAAAATGTGGTGACGAAGCAATAATAGAAATAGATACTAGCTCTCTTATCGACTGACCAATGAGTTATCAGTAAAGGGTCACTGCATATCGCGGATTCCGATACAAGTGTGGCAATCCAAATACTTGCAGCTAACGACCACTCTGTCTCCCTGACCTTTTTACCTCAACTTGCCTTCTGAAATTTACCTTCCAAAGGTGTTGACAGCGCGTTGCAGAAGTAAAATTCGTACTAACACAGGGGAGTGAGAGGTTCCCACGATTTGAGAGTGTCTGAATCGGATGGGTCTGGCATTAGCAGCGTTGTTGTCATGACTGCAGTTGTTTCATGATTTTTAAGACATTTCCAGTTTATTTCTTATGGTTGAATTGGCTGCCTGGTCGTATAACGCTGATCACGTATTAATAGAACTCTTCCCATCTGGTAAATGGATTACACTGTTCAAAATGAGATTATGATCTCAGTATATCAAAATGAGATTATGATCTCAGTATAGAGTTTAAGAACAGAGAAGAGAGAACAGATTAATAAAGATTACAGTTATGCCTATATTCGATTTCGATAATATTTGCTCTATGTCATCTGATTGAAAAGCAATTTTTACACTTTTTTATGTTGTTAATCAATTTCTACTTCTGCTTCAGATGAAAAATTGTTTGAGGTATTTCATAAACGATCACCTTTATCTGGAAGCTACTTTAGAGAATAACAAGTATCAAGGAGGCGGGATCTTGCCATTATGACCAGAAGCTTTATTTAAATTCTTTTAATAGCTCATATTCACTTGTACTATACGCTCTGTCATTTTACAATTAAATTTGATTCATAATGACCATTTAAAATGACAAATGTGTAGGAAAATACTGCTTTATTTTAAACAGTAAATTTGATTTGATTTTAGAAACTTTTAAACAAAACAATAAAAATAAAATATATATCTATGTGGAGGGTGAACATGCTATTATTATAAAAAAAATAAAATTCTTATGGCCTGAATAATGCTTTTCTAATGAAGTGAGTTAAATGATGTTAGGTATTGTTACTATTTATTATATTGTGTTCGCCCATCTTGTATTGTTTCGGGATTTTTATATTTTTTTCCATACATTTCTGACACTGTGTCACTTACTGGTTATTGTAATTATAATGTTAGAGGTTAAAGTGTTGGAGGTAGTAGTTCCATAGAAACCCTAGGTGAAACATGCTTACTTTCTTAGTCTGAATTTAAGATAATTGCTATGTGCTGAAAAGAAAAATGATTTCAGTTTTCATTTTTACGGTTTTCGAAGTTGAAAGCCTCTTTTTAACCTTCTATATCTTATTCTTTCAGATGAAAATACGATCTGTTTTATATTCCTTACTTATCACATATATTTCTGGAGAATGAAAATGCATTAGCGTGTTATATATTTCTTCATTGTGAACTAATTGTATGTTGAGAAAGAGAATAGAGATTATTTCTTTTAAAGATTAATGTGTGCTTTCCCTTAAATCGGACTACTGTTTTAAGAGGGTTTCGGTAATTTTACCAGAATACGGCAAGTTTTTTCGTATTTCCATTCTTAAGAAATAGCTTCGCATCTCAATTATTCTTTATTTCATTTAAGCTCATTTCTCTCACCAAAGCACAGATTTTGAACAATGTAGACACAATAAAAATGAATGGGCAAGAACAGTGGCAAAATACTGCTCTTTTATTTAATAAGTTTATAAATTTTTTAAGCTCATCGAGTACATTGGTACTTTACTTTCGAATATTCCGTTAATACAGCACTATTCTGTTTACATAACAGAGCCCTTTGATTTTCTTGCTGCAAAGATTTCCAACTGCTTAGCACAAAAGATTGGTTTTCTTGAAGTTTTTGAAATATTTTTCAAGAAATAAAGCAGTAAAAATTCATTTGTATTGAAATTTAGATTGTTGCAAAATGATTCTACTTGTCTGATTTCATTAATAAACATGTGTAAGTAATCTGAAGGGATTTGAATAATATTTGGAATGAGTTATCAAAATTTGAGGTAATTGAATTTGAGAAAAGAGTTTGAAGTAATCAGAATTTAGACTACTTGAAGTAAAATTTTGGAACGTCCTGCATATTTGTGTGACAAAAAATGTGTTAGTAAAAATGAAATACTTTCATGTTTCATCATGTCTACATCAATATATATATGTATATATAAAAAAGTGTGATTTCACTAATGGCATTAGTGAGATCACACTTTTTAGCTTCACATTAGGTTGCTTCGTTTCATTAGCTCTTTGGTTGTGTTATTATAAGAAATATAGTAGATTTTTGATTGTTCGCTACGTAACTTATTACTAGTGTTTCTATACAACTGATCAATATGTTCTGGAGCAACAGTTGGAGCAAAGGAAAAAGATAGATAGTGATACATCTGAAATCAATTATATTATTAGTAAAATTAGTTTTCCTCAAAAACTTTTTTAATTCACTTTTGTTTTAGTTCTTCGAAGTTTTGTCAGAGGCAACTTATCTACTTTGTACGGTTATGTATTTGCCATGTTATTTCAATAAATACTTTAAAATTGTTTTTGATGAAAATATGAATAAAAAATATACATTTAATTGTTTTATTATATATTGATTAGTGCATCCTTATTGTTTGCTATTTACACAAATGTTACACAGCGATAAAATATCACTTTGCTATTAGCATAATTACAGAGGAATTATTTGCATCGATTAACTGTTTCAGATATTACTGATGATTTAGCAATTTATCAATAGTATTACTAATAATTTATCATTGAACTTATTTTAATCGTTTTATTTTGAGCATTCATTAATTATTTTTATTTATTTATTAAATTTTATAAATTTTTTTACTGCATTTTGCAGCATTTATTAATTTTAATTCATTCATTAACACAGCTAAATGTTTGTCATCCAGTAAAATTGACCGGAAATAAATTTTTTCGTTTTTTCTGGTTTTTTCCTCTCCCTCTCTCTCTCTACTATCATTTTACACTTTTTGTTTTTAATATTTAATAAATGAGTTATGAGTAAATCTTAATTTATGCAAATTTACATTAGTTTAAAAAAAAATCTTACAAAACGAAAATCTTTTCTCAATTGAAATAGAAGCGAATTAATAGTAAATAAAACACCTGCATGAATGCTATAATTATTTAAATTTAAAATTCAAGAAAAAATGACGAAAACATTCAATAATATCACTATGACAATTATTATTTGAAAAAACTAAAAATTTGAAGAATAAATGTAAAAAATATTTAAAAAAAAAAAGAAAAGCAAAGCAAAAATTTGATTTGATTCATTATTTTATGCTAAATAAATATATGTAAACAATTTTGTGAATTGTGATGTGTAAGCATAAATATATAATTGAACGAAATAAATAATAATTTAAATAAGTAAATAAGTTAAATCATATACAAATTTAACGATAAGCAATTTAACTTAAAAATGGTTAGAAACTGAAATAATCTTCAAATGTATTTATAACAATTTAAAATTCATAACAAATTCATAACAAATATTTCTCTCTCTTCTGTTTTTTTATTCTTCCATTATTATAATTCTAAAAGTTTGTGGAAGACTTTTTTTTTATATCTAGATTTTTGAAAAAATAAATCTTTTTAGAAAATTTAAAATTTTAAAATTCGATGAAGTAGGAATAAAATTTATGAAATTTATCCAAGTTAAATTAAATTTCAAACCGGATTGGCTATTATCGGAAAACAGAGCAAGAAATTATAAACTGTAAAGGACAGAGCAATGAGCATTTCTTCTTTCTCTCTCCCCTTCTCTCTCTCTCTTTCCATCATTATCCCTTCTTTCTCTCCATCTCTCTCCTTCGTTGTCTCCCTCCCTTTCTCCCCCTATGCCTGACAAACATTTTACACTTCAACAAATAATTTCACGAATTAAACGAATATTCCTAGCAATTGAAACGAATTTTCCAAGTGAATATCCTTTATAAATTCTGTTAAATGTTGAAAATAAATCCATTAAATTAAAAAATTTTGGAAGTATTTGTGTATCAAATAATATTTCAAAGAAATAAATATGCTAAAAATTTCTAATTTGTAAGTTTTTAGAAAGTTCAAATAATTCTTCTGTAAGATTTGTAATATTGTAAAATTTGACAACATATATTATTCCTGAAAAGCAATGAAATATTTAAAAAATTGAAACGAAAATGATGAAATAAATATTTTAAATAATAAGTAATTCCTGCAAATATATTAAAAAGAAATGCATTAAAAAATTTTCAAAAATGGCAAACATAATAACTGACAAAACTGATGAAAATTGATTAATAATGACTGAATGATAAAGTAATGAATGATGTTTGAAAAAAGAATGAAAAAGCATGAAAACCGATAAAATTAGTGATAACTAAATAGTGATCAAAAGAGAAACCAATGAAACATGAAACCTAATACAGCTGATAATCGATAAATAATGATGAAATGAGAATTAGAAAAGCATTGATAATTGATAGAGTTAGTTTCATTCAATGAATAAAGAACGATTAGAATATGAGTTAAATATTTGTAAAAAATAACAGAGAAAAAAGAAGAAACAATGAAATGAAATACGAGCCAAAAGATATGATAAATAAAATTAATAATTGATAAACAGTGATTCAATTTAAGATTTGTTTTTTTTAAAGTTTTTTTCAAAATTTTCCTAAATAAGTAAACTAAGATTTTATACATTTTTTCTTTTTAAAATTTTTTTATGAATTAAAATGAAACAACTAACAGTTGTTAAAGGGAATAAAAAGATCGAAGAAAAAAGGAAAAAAACGACAACTGTTTACAAATTAATTTTATTGAATTTAATGCTATTAACATTTTTTCTTCTAGAAAATTTGATAGTACTTTTTTTATTTGAATCATAATTAATTTATATTTTATCAAATTTACAAATTTAGTTTTGGTTTAATTGTGCTTTTATTTAAATCATACCTAATTTATACTATAGCTTATCAAATTAATTTACACAAATAGACTTAGTTCAAAAAAAAAAGGATGAAATTTCGCTAAATTAAAAATATTAAATTTTTAAAACTTCTGATATAAATGGTGAACAATTTAAATTTAGTCAACAAAAAAAAAAATATGTTCCCCTCGTTTTTTTTTTTCTTTAAAAATTTTTTTAATTGTTTTCAATAGTGAACAAAATAAAAGAAGAAGAAGACAAATTGTTTGAAAATGAATAAATAAGTAAATTGATTGTTTTCTTTCTAAACATTTTTTAAAAAGAATTGAACAGCTGTCACATTCTCTTATTTTGTTTCTTTTTCTGTAAAGTTACATCTATCCAATAATTTTTGATAAAATTTTAATACGCATTTTTGCATATTCAAAAAATTTTTTATTTCATTTTCTGATAATGAATAAAAGAATTAGAAGAAAAAACAATTTTTTTTTCCACTTTTTTTTTCATTTAAATAGAAACAATATAAAGCATTTAAAATTTTGAAAAGAAATAAATGTTGGGAAAAGGCATTTTGCTGAAGGTATCTCTTATCAAATCAATGATATATTTATGTATGTATGAATAGGCCTTAAATTTTTTCTTTTTTTAAATATCGTAAAAGTGAGAGAAGAGAGAGAGAGAGAGAGAAAAAAAGAAAACAAAGAAGGGATAAAATGAAAAGAGAGAAAAAGTAAAAACATTTTAATGTAACAAATATTGAAATAATAGTGCATATATGTGTTTCTGTTTGAATTAAATAATATTTAAGGGATTTAAAAAAAAATTGATTAATTAATATAAATGAATGGAATAAAAGAAAAAAGTTGAAAGGAATTTGCTTAACAATGACTGTAAATTATAAGCATTGAATAAATTTTATAAATTATGAATTAATTTATTATTGTAAGTTTAAAGCTATTAAAATTAATTTTTTTTTTCTAAAGAAAGAAATATTAATAATATTTGTAAGTATGTACATCATAAAAAGACAGGAATAAATTTTGTTGATAAAAAAACTTCCTTTAAAAAATTTTTTTCAAAGAACTGACAAATTTTTTAATAAATTTTTTAAATTTAATACGGCAAAGTTATACTCTGCAACCAATCCAATTTTGATTGATGTATTGATGAAATTTTTCTTTATTCTTATTTTAAAAGAATTGCAAAAATTAAAGTTTCTACTTCAATTAATTGATTATTTTTCTTATGGCTAACCTTTTTCGTCTTTGCTACTAATATTATTATCACATCAAATATTGTTATCATATCTAATACTGTTATCATATTTAAAATGATAATCATTTGTTTATAGTTTAATCAGATTAACAATTTTTCCAATTATTTTATTGTTGTTTTAAGGAAGTCTTTTCGATTAAAATTGTGCCAGCAAATCGATAGTTTTTTAAAGAAAATTTTGACTCGATCAAAATGGATCAATCATGCTAAACAAATAGTAATAAACAAAGAGCGCTTTATTTATTCTTACTTTATTTATGCTAAAAACATAAAAATTATTTTCGTTAGTGTTTAATATTTTTCAGACTTAATTTATTCAAAATTATCAACAAATGAAAACAGAATATCTTTCATTATGTAATGTTTGAAACATTTGTACTTGGCTTTTGATAAAATTTAATTGTTTCAAAATTCAAATTTAAGATTTAAGAAAAAAAGAAAAGAAAAAATCACATCAGAAAATCATTAATTATAGAACAATTAATTATTTGACTTTTAATTGAAATTGTTAAACCTTTTAATGATGATGTAATAACGCATTACAACAAGTTTAGAAAAAGAAAGAACATTGAAAGTATGGTTAAAAAGATGCAATTTTTTATGCAATTTAAAATTTTAAAGACAAAGAAAAACTATCACAAAATGAAATTCTTAAAGGTGAATTTTTGATGACTTTTGAAAAAAAAAAGTTGTCTGAATAGTTCATTCAGTTTTTCTATAAAAATATGAAGGAATAAAAAAAGTAATTTCAATGACAAGTGAATCTAAATTACGCATTTTTAAATCATATATTATTGATCGATTTCGTAAGCTTTCAATTTGATTTAAATAATTTCGGTGAATAATTCTAGGTTAAATGATTTGTTCCGGTTATAAAATCATTGCTATAAAACATTCTTACATTGAAATTTTTAATCGAAATATTTAAATTTTGCAATTGAGAGCTTTAAATTACACACATTAGTAATGGAAATATGTAATATTGCAAGTTTACATTTATGTTTTTTTGACAAAAAAAAGATATTTTACAATTCCAGCTAAATTTTTTTTAATTTAAATGGTATTTAAAGCTTTAAAACATCAATTATACATGCTTTTTTTCCGCTTTCAAAATGAAAAATTTTTTGGAAAATGTGAAATTTAAAATTTTGAGGATGTTGAAATAAATGAAAAAATATGTCACAGATGTATCAGTCGACCGTCTTTTTTCTTTTTCTTGCTTATATGAAAGAATAACTCATAATGAAAAAAGCAGTGAAAAAGATAAAAAAATTAAAGAGAGGAAAACTTTTTTGTTTTCTGCTTTCTTTTTTCTTTTTTGTTTATAACAATATTCTAAACATTGAAAGCATAAAAGCGTAAATATGAGCGAAAAAAGAGAATTTTAGAAAAAAATTAATTTGAAACATTTAAAAAGAAGAAAAGGAAATAAAAGAAAATGGGAGAGAAAGAGAGAGGAAGAGAGGGAAGAATAAAAAGGAAAATTAATATTTGAAAAATTTCAAATTATTCATTATTATAGAAAATTTTCATTCGTTTTTCTTTTTTTTTGCTTTTTAAATTTTATTTCAATTGAAAAAAAATAAGAAAGAATATTAAAATTTAGATGATTTTCCCTTATTTTTTTTAATAAAATTGATGTGAATAAAAAATAAATTAATTAATTAATAATGATAAAAAAAATATATTTTAAAAATAAAAAATAGCGATTGGCGATTTTTCGACTTAAACCTAATTAATTAATTTGATTGTTAATGAAAGACCAAATTTACAAAGCTATCCACTTTGTTCTTTTATTCAATTTTGTTGAATTAGATATTTTTCAAATGGTTGGCGGATTCAAACGATATGAAAAGATCTTTTTCTTTTTTTTATTTTCATATCTGAATATGATTTTATCAATAAAGTATTATCCAAATAATTTTAATTTAATAATTAGGCTAAGCGAAAAATCGCCAGTCACTTCCTTTTTTTTAATCCAATCACAATTATCATTGTTTACTATAAATTCATCTAATTTTGATAAAAACATATATATTCATCTAATTTTGATAAAAACAAAAAAGTTACAAAATTTTGTACGAATTCCCTTCCAAATAGATTTCGAATGTATTTTCACATCAAGCGTATTTCACTAATTATACGTTCTAAGTGTTATTTAAGAAATTATCAAATAAGTATTTATTGTAAATAAATTATTATAAAACTAATCACAGTTTTATTGATTTAATCTTTCAAAATCTATTCATTTTCATAATTATTCTTTATATTTATAATATCAAATTTTCATTTTTGCAAAACGATTTAATTTGGTATTCAATTCCTTAAAATTGAGCTTTACAATTGATTAGATTATAGCTTTTTTTGCAGTTAATATGACATGATGATTTATTTTATTAAAAAGAAACGGAATAGGATTTGTTAGGAAGGAAACTTAAAAAAACATTTTTTTAGATAATAAACAATTCTTTTTAAGTGAAAAGTAAAATTTGGAAAAGTAAATTTGATTTTTTTAGACAACAAAAAAAAACAATAAAACAAAGAAAGAAAATATCATTTGTTAGAATTTTTGAGTTTTATCTGTAAATAATAATCAGATTATTTGTGAAATGAAAATGAATCGTCGGGTATTATTCACAATAAAAGTATGCGAAAAACACGTTTATCTTAAACTTGTACGATATTACGTACTTGGAATAGAAATTTTAAAAAAATAAAATGGAAATTTTAGACAGGAAAAAAAGGAAAACAAATAATAAAATATAAAAGTTGCAAAAAATTTTAGTGTTTATTAAAACAAATTAAAACATTACTCACCCAATTTCAATTATTTAATCAAATATTTAAGTATTCATAGAAGAAAAGTTTCAACCAAATGATAACATTTATTTTCGATGAAGGTTAAGTTTATATGATTTATAAAAAAATAATATGTTAATTTAATAATAATTGTTAAAAAATAATTTAATTTCTTTGATTGATTTTTTTTGCTGTAAAATAAATCTATAGAATGTACTGAAATTAACAGAAAATGCGATTATATTACTAATAAAATAAGAATAAGTGAGGAAGAAATGATTCGATGGATTAAACCATTTGGACATATTTCTAATAAAATATTTCTTTTATTGATTTATCGTTCTAATTCAACAGAAAGGGATAATTTCTGGCAGATGATAAATATATTATTATTGCTGTCACCATCATTATCAGTGATATCATTTGTAATTAATAACAGATGACCCATTTGGTTTTTTCTTTTTTTCATTTTCGATCACCCATTTTGTTCAAAAACAACCATTCATTTCTTTTTTTTTCTTTTTTTTTGAGAAAAAAAATTTTGAGTCTTCAAATTTTATAATAAATTTATTTGTTTGAAATTTTTGAAACAAAAAAAAGAAAAAAACTCGATTTCATGAAGTTGATAAAAAGTGATAAAAATGATAGTGGTGAGAAAGTGAGACAACAAAATGATAAGAATAAAAAAAGAGCAAATGTATTATTGTTTTTATCAGTGATGTTATTAACTGATATCACTTTCGGGCATTATTTTTGAGTCGTTTTATCACATTCTTTTTTCTTTTTTTTCCTCTTTTTTTAGCCTCTTTCTAATAACATTTAAAAATAAATGACATATTATAAATGACAAAATAATAGTGATAACAATAATTTATATTAGTTAATAGTCTTATTAATTAATAGAAACTATTCAACAATTTATTTATTTATCAAAAAATCATTGAGGTTAGAAACTTTTAAAAATTCTAAAATTTCAAATGATAATAATAACAAAAATAAATTGTTTCAAAAATTTCGAATAAATTCAAATTTCAAAAGAAAGAATAGAAAAAGAACAAGTAAATGAATGAATATGCAAATACAGATTATATAGATAATAGTTTCAAATGAAGAATGAATGGAAAACAAATGTCGCATATTCCTGTTTAATGTCACCCATTTTTACTTCTATTTTTTCCATCTGTCTCATCAGTGGTTGACAAAAGAAGGAAATCGTTTAATGATTTTGATTTGAAATGATAGCAATAAAATAAATGAGCCTTCAACAATCAAATGATATATTATTCTTCTCATTTCTTTTCTTCACTTATTTTATTTTAATCTTATATTAATTCCTTACAATAAAATAAAGAACAAGAATTTTTCTTTTTTCTTTCAATTTATAAAATATAAATGGAAAATTAAAATAATTTCTTTATTTATTTAAATTACAACGACCGTAATTGATAAGTTTTATATTCAGTTTATTTGAACATGCCTTATTATTTGAATAATTTTATTTGTATGATTAAATTTCCGTTATTGGAGTTTTTTTTTCTTTTGTGTTATTTACTATTTGTTTTGATCGTTTATTTATTTATTCATTTTTTTTAAGCATTTGCTTAGTGGGGCATATTGAGCACATTTAAGACCATTGTTTAAATTCCTTAAATAATGTTCAGTTTTTAAAAAAAATTTAATCTCAAATTTAATTAAATCTTAATAAAGATGAAAAGCAGGATGATATATGCGTAGTGAAATTCTTTTTTCTTCCTTTTCTGAATTATATTTAATTTAATTGTATTGCTGATTAAATTACTGCTCAAAATACATTAAACAATACTTCAACATAAATTATTTATAATTTATTTATTTATTCATATTATTTACAGCAAAATTTTATAACAATAATAATAATAAACATATTCACTATAAAATTACTATAACTATTACAGTTAGATTGATTACAACACAAACTATTCTGCTTGCCGGATTTAATTACATTTGAGAATGTAAGAAGCTATACGTATTAGACGTTTCTTGGTGGATATCCATGAACCAAATATATTTTCTAATTTTTTTATTAAAATATCAACTGGCTCGTTATCGTTTATTTCGGACACATCTGATGTTATGGTCTTATCGGATACACTAATCCGTTTGCTATATGTTACCATTAAATCCAACAATGCACCATTTGTCCACCCATAACCTTCCTAACAAAAAAAAATTTCTTTTTGATTGTTTAAAATTTATTTTGAAATGAAAAAAAATGTCTTTTTAAAATTCATCATTTCATTTTTGTCGTTTAAAAACCGCTACCAAACAATGAAATAGCACAATAATAGAATGCTTTTTTCTTCCTTTTATTTGTTGATATTAAAAGCAATAAAATAAATTTAATTATTTTTAGAAAAATTTAATCCTATTTTATGATACTTAATTGACACAACGATAAATATAAATTAAATGGAAGATTAAAATAGAGTCGAGTGGAGAAAACAATTATTTGTTTCGTTTGTTTTATAAACTCATTTCCGCTTTTTATTTCTCGTCTAGAATTTTTCCATTTATTGTATACAACAATTTAATTAAGCAGATTTATTTTTTCCAACTTATTATTTTTAAAATATTTATATCTTATCAATTTTCATTTCAAATCTTTCAAAAAATGTGAAAACAACAATGGTCTTTTTAATATGCATGGAAAGATATGATTTAATTATAATTAAAGAATGAAAAATTGTTTACCTCATTATCATCGTCATTTGCTGATCGTATATGATCGTCGGCTACATCATATCGCTGCCATAATTTACGATCAGTTTGATAAACTTCATAATTTCGATTGATCCATCTACTTGCTAACTCAAATGCTTTTTGCTGCATACTAGAATTTATCATTCAAATTTCTATATCAATCAATTTGATCTTTTGTATTATCATTAATATTTATCTCTAATTATTGAATTATTTGCAATTCAATTGTTTATTGATAATTTAACTTCCAAGTAGTTATTAGTAGCATTTAATTATGATTATTAACTTTTTGATAAAATAAAAATGCATCAATTTTTTTTTACAAATAAATATTATCTCAATGCTTTTTTTCCCTTTCTTCCATTATTTTTAATTTCACGACCAGAGTTATTAAAGTATAAAGTAAAATATTAATTTATTAAGTCTTATTTCGATTTTCTTTTGAAACAGCCGTTTCATTTTATATCAAACCTTTAGTTGTATTAATATCAAACTATTCTACTGTTTGAATTAATTTTTTTTTTGTTTGGTTTAATTGATTTTTTTTCTTTAGAATTAAATTTTCATTTTAGAATTTATGTCTTATAAAAGGTGAACAATTCATAATACTAATTTACATTGGATGATTTGATTTCCGTAAACCTTCGATAACCATATGATTGATTGGAGCAAAACCATTAGGATAATCCCATTGTTGTTTTGAACTACGAATTAAACTGTAATAATCAAAATGATAAATTACCAGCAGCTATCGCATTTCTTACTATCACTAATTAATCGTTCAATTAAATGCTCATCTTACTTATCATATAATTAACTTGCCAAATTATTTTACAATTAACATCTTTTTGATGAATCAAATTACATAAATAATAATAAATTATACTGATTTAACCGTTATTTATTGCAAAGATCGAGTGACTTAAATATTAATTATTTGGTACTGAAATTATTGTACAGATAATAGATATAAATCTACTCTAATTATATACAATTAAAATAGATAAATAATAATAACCTTGCCGGTATACCACCAGGAAATTGTAATAATCCTTTACGTTGTAAAGTCCCTAATACTTCAACCAACATTGGACTATTTAAACTACTATAACATTCGGTAAATAATGGAACGGCTATAGATGGATAGGTATCATCAACACGTTCACCGGTATTTAAATTAAAATCAAACCATGAGCCTTCACGATCATCAAAAAATACCGCTTCAAATGTATCAACAAATTTTGCTCTTTCAATGTTTATTTCTGCCCGACGATTTGTGTCACCTAAATATAGGAATTGGTAAAATGAAAATATTTGAAATTTTTAAAATGAAAGATTGAAATTTAAATAAAAAAAAATAATTAATTTCAATTTAGAATTTTTTCTTCCATTTCATCAATTTTTCATATATGAAACCGTGCAAAAAGAAATTATGGAGAATATTTTGATTTTTCTTGCTAAATACATTCATAATTAATCACTATAATTAATAAAAATAATTAATCACTATAAAATTTTTTTTTCAAATTTTTCCCGCATATTTAAAGTTAAAACAAAAAATGTTATAATAGAAATAATTTCTTTTCTTAATTTAAAGCAATATAAACATATAAATTTAATAAAAATCCGATGAAATTTCAAATTATCTAATTATTATTTACCAATTTCTCCGTGTAAATGTGCCAAAATTTCCATATTCCAACACATTAATGCATTTAAATCAACCGGTACAATATTTGATGTTTCAATTGTATCCATCGTTTTACTATTGCTAAGCCATCGACTGCTAAAATCCCAACCGGATTCGGCAGCACTGTTAATATCATTCCATATTTGCCGACGTCTAATTTCCGGAACATTATCAGCCGCAAAAAAGTCGTTACGATATGCTTCTGGACTACAAAAATGGCAGAATTTTACTGTTGTAAATTATAAAATTAACTAGAATTAAAAAAGTAAAAAAGAAGTGCCGAGAAAAAAAATTACTATATCTATCTGTTATGATTTTGAATTTTCATGATCACTAACCGTGGTGTATTGACAGGAGAAATATATTGAAATATTGTATAATTTTTACCATTTTTTGAAATTGTTTTTGTCCTATATTTTTTCCAAAATGCATATTCCTAAAATTCTATGTAGCTAATTTTTTAATTTTCATGTGCTTATATTTAATTCTAAATATGTACACACAGTCATCATTTCATCATATAATTATTTTTGATATTTAAATAAAAGTCTAAATCAATAATCATTCATTTAATAAATTATCAAATAATTTCTTACCATCTTATTTACTTTTATATTTATTGTTATTACACTTTCTTTCAGTTGGTTTTTTTTTTTTTTTTTTTTTTTTTTTTTTTTTTGCTATAAATCATTTACAATCTTGATTAGTTAATGGGAATTGATAACAATTATTGTGATAACAATTATTGTTACAGATAACAATTATCACATATGATTGCATAACGACTTATAGAAATTAGCTACATATTTTGTTAAATCTATTTATAACAATAATTGATCATATTATTATTAACTTAAATTATCTAATTCTATTTTACTTAATTAATTATTTTAACAACATTCATTAAAAATTCATTAAAAAAATTAAACAATATATTACTATAATCAAATGCAATATTATTATTAAGTGATAATTTAAATATTCCTTGAAATTTACCGCTTCCATAGTACTCATAACACTCAGTAAAAATTCATCATCTGCTGTAACAGTATGATACTCATAAACCATCGGAATAAAAAATGGTGGTTGAGTACGTTGTAACATATAAGTACGACCGCCATTTGGTATATATCCATATTTTTCAATTAAATATTTAAAATTTTGTAATATATGTTTTGCCGTATCATGCATACCTTACAAAAAAAAAAGTAAATATTGCAAAACTATAATATTTACTGTTTAATAATTACAGAAATCATAGCCTGAAATAATATTTTTTTAATTAAATACAAAATGATGTAAAATTATTATTCTTTATTATAATTAACTTATACAATGAGACGTTACAGTATAAGAAAGATTAAATTTTTTGAATGACGTATTGTTGGAATATATTATTCAAATCCTTTTATCTTTTTTAATTCATAACAAATAAATTAATTTTAATAATAAAAATTGATTATAGAGTAAGAAGGGTAAAATAAGAAAAACGTAAGAAGTTAAATTCACCAAATTTAATTAATGATCCAAAAAATATCCGCTTTTATGATTCAATAAGTATCCCAGATTGATCTTCAATTCACTAAAAAATATTTAATCAAAATTTAATGAAATCATACCTGAAGCAAGCAAACCTTTTATGATCCAATAAGTATCCCAGTAATGAAATTCACGATAACGACCACCTGCTATTATAAATTCATGTGGTAAATATAATATCGAATAACGTTTTGGATTATTTTTTACCTAAATTATTTAATTTTAAAATGAATGCTTATTAGATAAAACTTCTGATAAGAAACAATGATGCGAAATAGAAGTTAATTAATTAATTAATCAACCTATATTCATCGCTTCTCTTCTCTTTCAAGCAGTAACTTCTTAAATAGTTATTTTACTATTTAATTTAAAATAATCCAGAACATTTATCACAGCGCATTAAACAATGGACCTTGTCAAAACTTTAAAACTTTTTTTTATCAAACATTACCATTCGCCATTTAATATGTTACTGAAAGTTAAAATTTCAGCTTGAAGTGTTATATAATTCATTAAAGATAACTTCAGGCTTAACGATATGACATAATTTTTTCCATAATGCATGAATTTCCAAAGCAAATTGACGTAATTCTCTATCTTCGATTGCTATCAAATATTCCGGTTCATCATTCCAATCTTCCATCGTATCTTCCGGACATCTATAAATTCAATTACAACAAAGAAGTTTTTGAGTGAAAAGAAAAAACTAAAGAAGAATTTTAAAAAAAAAAAGAAAACTGAAAGCTAAAAAATGAAGTAGAAGATTGACTAGAAAATGAAATCTTTAAAAATGATTATGCATCGTTAGGAAGAAAAATTTCCCAGATACATACATATCTATATAAAGCAATTAACATTGATAAATACTAAAATTTGTTAATTTAATTTTAAATCTAATCAATACAATCATTTTTTTTACAGTTACTAAAGCTTTGAGGAGAAATTAACATCAAAAAAAAAAAAAAAAAAGAAAAAAAAACAGACTCCTGAATATCACTTCCTTCGGTATCAAAATATTCATCCACAAATGATATCAGTGCTTCTCGATCATTGATGGTAATTTGATTAGGAAATTTTTGATTAAATGCACTAATTATTTCATCTGGTTCTTTTTTAATTGGTTTATCCACAAATGTTTTTGAATCGTTGAAAATATTACTTAATAATACAGTATGTAACAATTCACCCTGACAATAAATCATATAATTTGGTGCATTTTTTTCGTCACACGGATAAATTGGTGAAGCAATAACAGTGCTTGTAATAATATCACGGCTGGGTAGAAAATTTCGACGTCTCAAATCGGTGCTTTCAATATTAGCAATCGTTGATGCCATTTCTTTAGCTTTTCTCTTGCTTTTTACTCCTTTTACCATTATTTTGCTAATAATTTGCTTATCAAAATTATTCATTAATATAAATGGACTCAATGATTGAAATTCATTGAAATTATAATCGATCATAAATGCAACTATAATCAATAACCATGATATCTCGCGCATCTTCAGCTAAATCTATAATTATTAGAATTTTAATTATTTGTTATATTAGCATTAAAAAAAATTCTAATTTACAAGCAATATTAAATCATTTAATGGAGTAAATTAAATCAATATTATTAATATAGCTTTTTATTTGTTATTTTCTTAATTTATTTCTTAATCCATGCATTTTTTTTCAATTTCATTAAATGCTAGTATGTTTTTTGTAATTATCTAATTTATTCAAATAACTATTTATGCTTTATTAGTGAAAAATATGAGAGAGAAAAACTTTTTAACACATGCAAAAAGAGAGAAACGTATCTAATAAACAAATATCTAATTTCCTTTTCTTTCTCAAATCAAATAGTTTAAATTTTTCGAAGAATAGTTTAGGGCAAAAGAGAATAGTAAAAGCACCTGGACACAATAAATGTTAAATTAAAGACTGATTTAAATCTTTAATATGCAACCATTTAAATTATTATATTAAAATGCAAATTTCATCACATTCTTTGCTTGTTTCTTTGTTCTAAAAATCAGAAAGTAGAAGGTGTTTTCTTCGTATTAATTTTTTTTAATCGTTTTAATTGAATTCAATCAAAAAGATGATATTAAAAAAACATTGTAGATGATTAATATCGATATCATCGTAATATATTGATTATGCGAAATATTAACACACCATTTTCCGATCAATTTTTTTTTCTTTTTTCTTTTTTTGTACATTCTAAGAATCAAAATAACTTTTGGTATTTTTATTCATTAATTCACAATTTATTTTGTAAAAATAATTTGAAAAAATGATAAATGTGAAAATTTTCGATATTACTGATTGAAGTATTATTATGAATTTATAAGTAAATTTGCAATTTATCCTGTTTTTTAAAACTAATTTCTTTTTCAGGAAACCGAATGGTGCATCTATTTTGCTTATCCCAATTAAATTAATTTTTTTTTCCATAATAAGGATTCCATAATAAAATTAATTTCTTTCATTTTTTTTTAGAACCATATACTTTCAGTTAGAATATAATTAATTATTGTAAATACATATAATGCATATATAATTCATTATTGTCAAGAATTCTCAAAAATGCAAATTTTGTAAATGTTTTTTTCTTGAAATTATATATAATGAAGCATTGATAATGAAAAAATCACTTATTGCACAATTTTTTAAATTGTTATACGGTTGAATTAAGTAATAGGTTTGTTCATTTCAATATAATATTCGATGAAATCTTACAGCAATCACTTCTGATAATGTGTGACTAGATGAATCGATAATTATGATCACGAATTCTGCAGAAGTTACTCAATTTAAATTGCAGCTAGAAGCAAAAAAGTAGTGAAAAAAAAGTAAATTTCATTTAGAAAGCTTATGAACAAAAAAAAAAAGTGCAAACTATAATTCTTTTGTTTTTTAACGACAATAAAGTTAATTTACTGCTACAATTTGCTTAAATACAAAACGAAATAGAGAAAGGGAGGAAAGAGTGTTTAAATTCATTTACATTAAAATTTATTTTTTATTCAAAATATAAAATCTAAAATTTCTTTTCTGATATGACTAAATTGCTACAGTAATAGATGAATTAATCACATTTGTTGCTTTACAACTTATTTTAGCGTAGCGTTATCAAATTTATTTAACTTCAGCATCTTTCATGTTTATTGTACAAAAAAAAGAGAAAACGAAGTAATTAGAATTTTTTTTTAAAGTATGAAACTTTAGTTTATAATTGAAACTAAAGCATGATGATATAAAAAAAATATTTTTCGAAGTAGCAAAGCTTTATTATTTAACCTTTTACTTTTATGCTAGCATATTTTCAGAAACTATGCAAAATTTGCCACATAAAAATCGTTAATTTGATCATTATGTTGATAAATGATCATTCAATAAAACAAATTATTTGCTGATAGTTATTTGCTTTATTATTAAAGTGTTTAGTTGCAAAAAAATAATATTATAATTAAGGAGGAAAGTGATTTGTTTCAGGATGGAAAAGCAAAAGCTTATTCAAAATATCCTTCTAGTATTATTATCACTCATAATTATAGCAGCAATAACATATAAATATCACCGAACATTTATGATAAAATTAACAGTAATTAAAGAAGAATATCATTTAAAAGATGGATGGTTCAAAAATATTATTGAATATGGAAAAGACGAAATATCATTGATGAAAGAAAAACTGAATTTAATAGATGAAAATAAGTTACAAATGATACCATTAATGAAGCAACATATTGCTGCTGTTGATTTCATACAAACAGCTTTATTAGCATTTAAAGCATTATGCAAACGTGAAATTCATGGGACATGTAATATGGATATGGATACGACAAATATCACTACTACAAGTGTTATCAGAGATATTAGTGATAAAAAAATAGGCGATATTATTCATGAAAAAACCATCATTGGTGAAAATGTTAAAGGCGGTAATAGTAGTAGTGATAGTAGTAGTGATAATGGAAGAAAGATAACGATTGATCCAAATAGTGATAAATATATTGGTATACCAAGTGATGAAGATGTTATAAGCAATATAATTGAAATACCGGAATGGGCATGTAACGAGAAGCATTCCACAAATTATATCATTTATTGTCAAGGCGAATTACTTCATGCTGTAATGATGCTTAACATTTTCAAAGATTCAAAAACATTTGTTGATAAACCATTAAAACGTGATCCAACTGAAATTGCATCAGATTTTAAGAAAAAATTTCCACGTGATATTACAGTAAATGATCGTGAAGCTATACGACAATTTATTGATGAAAATTTTGACGAAGAAGGGCACGAATTAGAAAAGTATTTTTTTTTTGTTTTTGTTAAATTTCAACAAATTTTTTTATAAATTAATTAAATTTTATTATAATTTCTTCCAGTTCATTTGGTTTCTTTTTTTAATTATCCTTAATTATTCAGTCGAAATTATTGCTATTTCATTGTTCTTTTTTGAAATTTTTTCAATGTTATATTTTCCTTAGCTATCATATGATATTTATAAGAATTAATTTCAATTTTATTGAAATTTTTGCTCAAATTCTTAGCTCATTAATGGATGACTTTTATGTTTTTTGCATTTTGTATCTTAATCATAACCATTTGTGGATGTTTAATAATTGGTAACTCGATTAGTATAAAATGTGTTCATTTTGTTGCGTATTCAGAAAAGTTTTTTAAAAAGATATTTAAAATTAAATGTATGTGATGGAACAACTAACTTTTGAATTTCCTAAAATTGAAAATACTAATTAAGTTTTGATATATCAGATGTGAATTAGTGGATTGGGAAGAGCAACCAGAGAAACTCTTATCAATAACTGATCCACAATTACGCCAATTTGCATTAAATGTTAATTTAATTTGGAAAAGTTTATGTCGAACAATTAAAAAAGAAGTATGGATAACATTGAAGAAAAAGTCTGATAAACTTTAATATTAATTTCAACGAAAAATTCAATTTCCAAGTTCTGATTTTTACTTTTTTGTTTAAACTTTTGCCAAAACTTATCTATGTCATATTCGTATGAAGATTCATTAGTACGTTAAAATATTGAAGATACATTTTTAAATGATAACAAAACAACTGGTGGAAATAAAAATGAGCCAAAATAAATTCTAATCTTTGTTACCTGAAAATTTCTAATTTTAGGTTATGAAATACCCAGAACGACATTCATTATTATATGTGCCATATGAGTTCATTGTTCCTGGTGGTCGTTTTCGGGAATTCTATTACTGGGATACTTATTGGGTAATTAAAGGTCTTCTTGCTTCAGGTAAATAATGATTAGAGCATAAAGTATAATTATTAAAATTAGATAAGACTGATTAAATTATTTGCCTTAGCATCACAAATATTTAGGTATGCAGGAGACATCACGTCGAATAATTCTTAATTTTGAATATTTGGTAAAAACAATTGGCTTTATACCAAATGGTGGTCGAGTGTACTATTTGCGCCGCTCACAACCACCACTTTTTATACCAATGGTTTATGAGTATTATATGGCAACTGAAGATGATGATTTTTTACGTTCCATAATGAATACTATGGAAATGGTTTTTTTTTTTTTTTTTTTTTTAATTTTAACAAAACTTTCTTTTAATATCTATTAATGCCTTATTTTAAAACCATAAATTAAATATATGGATATAACAAGTTTGAATGAATAAGTAATAAATAATTCAGACTTTTTTAATAGCAATAATAGTTAATTTATGAAATTAAAATGATTGGAAGAGTTATTTAATATTCTAAAAGTCTTTGAAAATTAAAATATCTTCCTTCTATTTCATACATATATCGGATGATGAAATGAATTTTAATAAAATTTGAACTATTTTAAAAAAAATTCAATTTTAGGAATTCAATTTTTGGAAAACAAGTCGAATGATTAACGTAACGATTAATGAAAGAAATCATTCAGTGTTTTATTATCGTGCAGATAGTAATGTACCACGGTAAAACCTTTAAAAAATTCTAATCTAATAATCATTTACTTAATTAGTCAAGTAAATCATTTCTTAAACAAATATAAAAAAAAATACAACATATTACTGATATCAAGAATATAGTATTTTTTTAGACCAGAATCATATCGCGAAGATTATCAAACAGCAGAACGAGTTGATCGACAAAGAAGGCGTAAATTATGGCGTGATATAGCAAGTGCTGCTGAATCGGGTTGGGATTTCAGTAGCCGATGGTTTCAAAACAGGAAAAGTATGGATACCATTGTTACATCTGATATTATTCCAGTTGACTTAAACGCTTTCATGTATTGGAATATGAAAATTCTAGCACATCTTCAAGGAGAAATTGGTAATATATTTTATTACTTTTCTGACTAATAAATGATAATTTACAATTAAAGCCTAAAATATTGTTACGTTAAGTTCCAATGCATACGAAGATGTTTATATTTTTAAAATCTATTTTTTGCAGACTTTAAAAAATAAAAATGAAAATTTGAAGCTTATTCTTGTAAAAAAATGTTTGATAAATATTATATTAAAAAAAATAAAAAATAAAAATTATCTCATTTCTTCGATCACATAAGCACCTACTTCCTCATAAATCGAAAAAATTTTGAAGACAAAAAACTTGTAAAATTCTTAAAGAAAAATTAAAAAAAATTTTTTAAACCAAATAATTTTATTAAAATCAATAATCTTATTAAAATCAAAAGTACATTAAGAATATTTAAACGTACATTAAAAATATTTAAGCGTATATTAAGAATATTCAAACTACATTAAGATCATATTAAACGTACATTAAGTCTTGTTCTCTTTTTCCTTTTTTTTTTGTCAAACATTTATATAATTATTTAAGCATACCAAAATAATGCACAATTTACTCGTATAATGTATCAAAAAGAAACAGTTTTGCCGGAATTATTTTGAAATTTAAGATAACTGCAAAATAATCCTTATAGTTATTATTATTATTAGGTAGTAAGTTATATTATTATTAGGTAATCTCACTCGACGCGATGAGTTAAATCGAGAACGATCAAATTTTGTGGATACATTTGAAGCAGTCTTTTTTGATACACGTGAAGGTGCATGGTTTGACTTAAACCTAAAAACCGGTGAGCATTACGATGACGCATATCCATCGTTAGCTGTACCACTTTTTACCGAATGCTACCATATGCTAAACAGTGCTATGGTGGCTGATGTCTTAGAAACATTACAACGAAAAGGATTATTACAATTTCCAGGTGGCATACCAGCAAGGTTACAATAATTATAATTAAAAATAAAGAACAAAAAAATTAATGCTACTATTTCATTTATTAAATGTTAAATTCACACTTAATTTTGAAATTTTTTTCAATTGAGTTTAAAATAAAGATCAAATTCAAATTAATTAGTTAATGATTGGAAGTAGGATGCAATAATTAAGGAAAATTTTAGATTTTAGCAATAAGAAGAACTTTTTTTCTCTTTTTTTGCTCTTCTTTTCTCATTTCTATCTCTTTTATTAGATTAGATTAAATTTCTATTACCAACTCCTTTTCAAGCAGATTTTTTTTTTCTAGTATCAAACATAATTCTTCATTCGTCTTGTTGTTATTTATAATTTTAATCCACTATAGCTTAATGAAAGGTACCAATCAACAATGGGATTATCCAAATGGTTGGGCACCAATAAATCATATGATCATTGAAGGATTACGTAAATCAAATAATCCAACGTTTGTCACTTTCTTTTCATGGTATAAAAAAAAATTTCATAAAAGAAAAAGGAAAAAGAAGAGTTAATCATTAACAATTATCAATATCATACGACAGTATAAATTTGTATAAATTTATGTCTTAACTATAAAATAACAATATTATAATTGAAATATGACTCATATATAAAAGTTTAAAAATTGTCGTTATTGTAAGATAAATCCTTTCTACGACAGCAATATAATATTTAAATTAGTTTAAATGAATTAGATGTTGTCAACGATATTATAAAAAAAATAAATAAGATTAGGTGTTTTCGAGCTATTAACATGAGGAATTATTATGTATAGTAATGAAGATAAAATTTTTTTTTTTTTTTTTTTAACTGGCTTTTTGATACAATCAAAATTAAAGTTAAATTATGATAGTTTCTGAATGATATTATAGAATGCAACAACGCGCATTTGAAATTGCCAATAAATGGATTAATCGAAATTACGCTCTATATCAAAAAGATCATAAAATGTGGGAAAAATACGATGTCGCAAAAGAATATGTACGAGCTGCTAAAGGTGGCGAATATGAAAATCAGGTATGATGGTATTGTTATTAGTATTTCAACTTTGTTATTCTGCTATTAGTATTTCAGTATGGCTTTGGATGGACTAATGGTGTCGTACTTGATCTACTTGTAACATTCAATAAGAGAGCAATAGTTAAGCCAACAGGTGGTGTAACAGATGTTCATGGAACTGGACGAGCTAATATATCTGGTACTAACCGAACTCTTCTTACTCGATATCTAGGAACAGGCAAACCGTTCGATTTTTTATGGTGGTTTACAAAACGAATCCTTATCCGAACACTGATCAACTTCTTGAAATGCAAAAGTTCCGGTAGCAGCGGATAGTTAAGAGTTTACGAACAAATTTTTTTATCTTAAAATATTCACAAATATTACATGTGTTACAAATTGAATCATCTGATTGCAAAATGTCAACTTAGAAGCAAAATAAATGGGTGAAAATTTTTCAAATTAATTTTAGCAACAATTTATTAATTCATAAGCAGGAAGCAAGCATTAAACTCATTTGAAATTCCAAAAATCTAATTCAAAGCTGTATGATAAAAAGGAGAATGGAAGTTAGGGAAAAGTTAGGAGATGCAATTAATTAACAATCAATAACAAATATTAAAATACGGTTTTGTAATTTAGTTTTGCGCAAAAATTCATCAGCAAAATGAATAAAACTTCCAATTGTTCATGGTTTTATTTTGATTCTTTTAAAAATCTTAAAATTTGTAATAGTTTTTGTACATTAAACGAGAAAATCAATTTTAATTAAGTGCCAAAACTACTAAAAGTAGCAATATTTTGAACTTAATTGATTATGTGATTATGTTATATGCATTGAAATATAACTGGTCATATATGGTGTGGTCATTTTACAGTTTAAATATTAAAATACGCTTTTGTAAATAAGTTTTGCGCAAAAATTCATCAGCAAAATTAATAAAACTTTCAATTAATCATTAAAATTTTATTTCAAATTCAAATTTTGAATCTTTTAACAATCTTAAAATTTGTAATACTTTTCTTAAATTTAACAAGGAAATTGGTTCTAAAATACCAATTTTAATTATGTGCCAAAACTACTAAAAATAGCGACATTTTGAATTTTAATATGAAAATACGCTTTTGTAATTAAGTTTTGCGCAAAAATTCATCAGCAGAACAAATAAAACTTTCAATTAATGATGGTTTTAATTCAATTTAAGAATTAAAATTAAATTTTATTTGTTCTGATGATATTATTCTCTCGATAGGAAATGGTATCATTAATGAATTAATATAAATATCTTCAAGTGATATTGTTATATCGGTAGAGAATTGTACGAGTTAATGAATTAATCAAAATATCATCTAGTTTTATCTGTAGAGAAATGGTACGAGTTGATGAAGTAATCAAAATGTCTTCTAATGATATTATTATATCGGCAGGAAATGGAATGAGTTAAAGAATTAATCAAAATGTCTTCCAGTGATATTGTTATATCTGTTTAGAAATGGTATGAATTGACGAAGTAATCAAAATGTCGTCTAGTGATGTCGTTTCTGTTGATCTTAATGAATTAATCAAAATGTCTTCTGTTGATCTTGTTATCCTGATAGAGAAGTGGTATGAGTTAATGAATTAATCAAAATATCTTCTAGTGACATTGTTGTATCTGCTGAGAAATGGTATGAGTTAATGAATTAATTAAAATTAATTAATTAATTAAAATGTCTTCAACTGATCTTGTTGTCTTGGTAGAGAAATAGTATGAGATAATGAATTAATCAAAATGTCTTCTAATTGTATTATTATATCGGCAAGATATGGAATGAGTTAAAGAATTAATCAAAATATCTTCTATTGATCTTGTTATCTTGGTAGAGAAATGGTAAGAGTTAATGAATTAATCAAAATGTCTTCTAGTGATATTGTTATATCTATAGAGAAATGGTATGAGTTAATCAATTAATCAATAAGTCTTCCAATGATGTTGTTATATCTATTAGAGAAATGGTATGAATTAATGAATTAAAAATGTCTTCTAGTGATATTGTTATATGGATAGGGAAATGGTATGAGTTAATGAATTAATCAAAATATCTTCAGGTGGTATTGTTATATCTGTAGAGAAAGGGTATGAGTTAATGAAGTAATCAGAACGTCTTCCAGTTATATTGTTATGTTTGCAGAGAAGTGGCATGAATTAATCAAAATGACTTCTACTGATATTGTTATGTCTGTGGAGAAATGGTATGAGTTAATGAATTAATGAAAATGACTTCAACTGATATTGTTATGTCTGTGAAGAAATGGTATGAGTTAATGAATTAATCAAAATATCTTCTAGTGATCTTCTTATATTGGTAATCCACGGTAAACCAGCTTATAGTACCTTTCGCAACAGTCTGATGTAGCTGTTCAACAATTTGTTGCGTTGAAGCAGACATGGTTGCATTGCCCATACTATCTGGCGGTATCCAACCATTTTCTAGTGATGGAGGCTGATGTTCAGATAGAATTTTCCAAAGAGTTGGAATGATTATTGATTTCACAGTTCCTGAAGCCGAACGATTATCCCATCCTAAACGAACAGTTTCAAAAAATATTTCCGAAAAAAAGATCTGAAATCACTCAGTTCAAATGCAACCTGGCGAGTAAAATGATCCTTAGCCATCAGGTTCTTAGAATAATTAAGCCCTTTTTAATACACCCAGAAAAGCATACAATGCCAATCCAGAACAATCCACAACGTATGAGCAACCAGATTTATAACAAACCTGATGAAGCCGTGACAGCAATCGCTTACGCACTTTTAGCTGGTTACGCTGGAAGAGAATTCGCCAAGATCGGTGCAGCATTATTATTCGATGATTTTAAGGGAAGATCGCCCCAACCAAGAGGAATGATTACACGAACGCCTGAAATGAAATATATTTTCTTGAGGCGAATAGAATAAGTACCGACTAACATAGGAATTCTGTTACGATCTGAAAGCCAAACTTACCGCTTTCGTTATCTGAGTTATCGTACTCTTTTCCGACTGGTATAATCCATCGTTTGATTTCTTCTGAAAGATTGAACTGATAACACTGTTATCAATAAATTCAATAAAGTGCAGTCATACGATAAGTAAAAAGATAACTTTGTTGCTTCCCAGGATCACCCCATGCAACAGTAACAATATCTCGTTGCCATTTACGTACTTCATCTTCTGGATCCTGCCAGATAGCATTATCTCCCATAAACTGCAAACAACAGTGATAAGATTTAAAATCCTGGACATGGTGCAAGCAAGTATAAACAGAACGATGAAATGAGGATGTGTCGTTTCAAAAATGGAAAATCAGTGGAAAAACACCAATCGAATCAGATGTGGAGACTTGTGAATACGAATTGAAAGTGTTGGGAGGAGAAGAACGATTCACAAACTTTTGGGCAAATTGTGGTTTTGGTACAACAGTTACTGTTGCACCATTGCTACCTGTTGAAGGATTCCATTGTGTCAACCCATTTGGTATCTAAAATGATGAAATGCTTAGTCAATGATATTGATTTTTATCATTTCATCGAATTTGATTTTTATCATTTCATCGAATGTGTTTCATCGAATTTGATTAAGTCACAATTTTTAGACTTCAAGATAAATCAAAACAAATCGCAATGAAACTGGGTGTCCCTAAAACAACAACGAACCTTTCAAAATATCATTCAAGAAATTCTATAAAACACTTTAACTTCCTAATACACCCAACAGTACTTCTGATATTTGACATAATGAAGATGGAAGAAATCTTACACTGTACTTGACAGTAGGTGGCGAGAGATACATTCCATTGACTGTATTGTTTACAGCTGGTGTGCCACCCCAAACATTTTGCAGCCGACTTCGCTGCGGTGGTGGAATTGCAGACGGTGGCACCGGCGGCTGTACTGGCTCATTTATCGGACGCTGCACCCAATTTCCCATTACAGCGTTACTTTCGAATGGTGGACTGCTGAATCGTGTCGGCGGAGGAAAAACGTTACCACGTGGTGCATTTTGCTGCCAGCCTATAAAGATTTAAAAAAAAAAGATTAAAAAACACAATTACTTCACACATTAATTCAAATACTTATTTGCAGCATAAGCAGGCGGTGGTAGAGCTATTGGAAATACTGAAGGACGCTGAGCACTACCCCAAACTTGCTCTTCATTTGGCCATAATTTATTTTGAATTAGACTACCACAAAATGGTACTACTGCTCGTACTGTTTGTGAATGAGTAGACATATCCCAATTTCGTTGTTCTAAAATACTCCCAAAACATAACCGAGGTACAATCGAAACATTTATTAGCTCCAGTAGTAAAACAATAAAACAAAGAATGAAGTACCAACCAATTTCAGGTTGCGACCATCCCCTTGTTGTGCCACAATTAGTAAATGATGGAGGAAAGTGGCTAGTTTTTATAATTAATATTGCAATTAATATGGTATCTTCTTCCAGTCATTCTTAAAACAAAACAACTTGAAAAATGCTAGATGATATAATATTCTTGCTCATATATATCTGAATGACGACACTTAGGACTACAATTATTTTAGTATGCCGTTATAAAACAGAACAAATTTTTAAATAGAACATATAAACAAGAAAACAAACAAACAAAGAAGTAAACAAAAAGAAAGAATCAATCGCCCAATTTAAAAAAAGGCAGAACCAAACTTGATTTAGTGCATAAAATCGGAGGTCAAACACTACGTTTGAAACAAACCACTTAATGGTTCCTGTTCTAAGGAAAACTGGTTGATAAGCGTTGCTTGCCAGATGCCCAATGCTTCATTGATGTTTGCTTCTGAAGTATGTTTGGTATTCTAGAAAAATATTGCTCTTTTTAATTTTCCAATTCATTGTCTTCAAATAGCTGAGAATACTAATGCAATTGAAATGAAATTTTACCTAATGATTTTGGCTCTTGCCAGACAACTTTCGCTTTACTATTACGAAAAGCCGGTGGTACAATTGATCGCATATGCTCATCGAATATTGCATTACTAGTGTAATCACTAACACTACTCCAACGATTCTGCAAAAAGATGCTTCTTCAGACAAATGCACATCTGGTGTCAGCACTTTTGAATGAAAGCTACAATACGTTATACAAGAACAACTACCAAAGATTAACTGTAATTGCAAATAAAACTAGGTAAATTGCGATGTGATTTTTCTCTTCCCCTTCTAAAACATTTATTAACAACAATTACCTGCTTTTGTTCAATGCTCCACGAATTCAGCGAAGCTGTTTTAGCTTATGTATTATCAACTGGAGCTCACATGAGGCCACTTCTTTTACTTCTCTACGACCTCTCGTTAATGAATGTGGTTAGTTCCTGAATACAAAAGTACGTATATGTTCTACTAATAATATTTATAATGGATCTCGCGGCGCGGCGAAGTAAATAATGCAATATCAAAAATAAAAGAATAAACCGGAGCAACTTTGTTAAACAAGTTTTGTATCCCTAAAATACGAAATTTAGTTTCTCAACATTAGCACATATTTATATTATGTTGAAAAACTTAACTTCTTCCTATACATTTAACTGAATAATTTTTAATACAAGAAACATAAGTTGCGACATAATTATTACAGCATACCAACCAAAAGTCAAAGAAATCAAAGCGAATTTATTCCCCACAGATAAAATGTTTCATATCATTACAGGAGCTAGTATTACGGGTTTTTTATTCTGCAATTTCACTTATTTCATATTCCACATCATGCCGTGAAATTGCTGGCACACTGGCAGCTGATAATTTAGAGGATTCATCTAAACTTCAATCTAAAAAATCTAAACCCCCAAGATTTATATGTGTAATCATTAGTTTTATGGCTATCATACCAGCAATTGGTCTACTTCGCTAATATAGTGATAATTATACCTTGCTTTTATAGTGATAATTATACATCTTAATTTACCACTTATTTCAAATTTCATAATGCATTTAAGCATAGAAAATGGCTGACCATATACACCCTTTAAATGCCTTAGAAATTTGATTTATTATTACTTCGTTTCAGGAACTTTGCACAATTTTCCATCATTGCAATAAATTCGCCGCATTAACAGACTCTGTGTCATAAGATTAAAGAAATCAAATCAAACACAATAAAGCAAAACTCATTTGCAATAAGTAGACATATTTTAACAGCAAAAGCGATTAGGAACTTCTTTAAAAATAAACTATTACAAATTTATTGCGGAACTGAATAAGTTGTATCGTTTGATTTTAGTGGTGACAAAAACTAATTCATAATTTTGCATAAGAAACACAAAAGGATGGACTACCTCATATACCTAATCAATTCCACATGGCACTTACAAAGCGTACAGCAATGGTATACGAAAGAAACAAAGAAACGGCAACCACTTTTGCAACCAATTAAGAAACTGCTCAGTGTGACCCCTTGCCAAACGATCTAAATCACATATGCTACAACAGCACATTAAATAAATAGGAATCTTACATCTTTCTGTAAACCATTTTGAAGAAAACCAATGCTCTGATATCAAAACATTTCATTACTAACAGTCCTATTTTTACTTTCCTATTGCTATTCATAAGTTCTAAGCTTATGAATAGCAAAAGTATAAAAAGAGATAATTCATAAGGATGTATTTATTACTATTATGTTGTTCAAGAGATTTGTGGTTATTATTTTTTAGTTTTTGATAGTTGGAAGTTTCAATTTTTTTTTCTTATATTAAAGTCTGGTTCTGCTCCTTTTCATTTTTGATTGTTTAGTGTTTTGTCTCATTTGAAGGGCTGGTCTGTTTTATGGTTTTTGACTTTGCAGAAGTTACCGTATTTTGTTGTTTTGCTAAATTTTTGTAGAGATTTTTTTTTTTTATTTTTATTTTTTGGTATATTTTTTTGTTATTTTCAGTTTTTTTTATTACGTAATTTTTTGGATATGGTTGTTATCGGCTCTACGGAGTCTTTTAATTGGTTGTTATTATTGGGCATGTTTTCTTTTAATGAGGTTTTTGTTTTGTTTTTTTTTTATTATTTTGTTATATTTCTAATTATTTCTTATATTTACAATGGTAATGTTAATTTTATTAGTTTGGAGATATTAATGATTTTTTTTAGTGTCCCTTTGAGTTTAACTTTTTTTTTAAAGATCTTATTATTGTTTGGGACTTCTAGTTTGGTTGGTTTTTTTAATTTTTTTTTATTATTGTTTATATGTTTAATATCTTTAGGTGTTAGTTATTTATTTTTTTGTGTCTCTATGGTAGGTTTTAATTTTGGTTTGAAGTACTATGATTATTTTATTTATTTACTGTTCTGTGTTGGTTTATTGTCTGTTTTTTGCTGTTTTAATTTAATTTTTTTAAAAATTTCTAACTTGTAATTAGAAGATAATTTCAATTTGTATTTGTTTTTT
>JAAVKF010000068.1:0-14292 GCA_012070555.1 Brugia pahangi | reverse complement strand
TTATTGGTCATCAATGATATTGAAGTTATGAATATGGGGATAGTAGGTTAATTTTTGATTCTTTTATAAAGCCTGTAGATGATTTAAGTTTGGGCGATTTTCGGCTATTTGATGTAGACAATCGCTGTGTTCTACCTGTTGGTGTTAATATCGGTTTTTATTGCACCTCCAGTGATGTAATTCACTCTTTTGCTGTGCCTAAGTGTTTTGTTAAGATAGACGCTTTGAATGGCTTATTAACTAAAATTACTTTTAATTTTTCTTGTTGTGGCTTATTTTACGGTCAATGTTCTGAAATTTGTGGTGCTAATCACAGATTTATGCCTATTGCTTTAGAGCTAACTTCCTTGGAGTGTTGAAAATCTTGGTCTTTAGGATATTTATTAGATTGAATTCTCAGTTTAATTTTTAAATATTTAGTTGTGGTCTAAAAGATTTTTTGAATTTTAATTATTTTTTAATTTTATTTTTTGGTATTGCATATCAGTAGAAGTTTTTATCATAGTTTATGAATAATAGAAATAAAGTGTCAAGGTTTATTATTTTTTATTTTTACGAAATTAATTATAATTATAACTTTGTATTGATATAACGTACTTTTATTTCTGTTTTTTATTATTTTATAGTTAAGTTATATTTTTATTTTTTGTAGTTTTAATATAATTTTTTTGATATGTTATTTGTTTTGTTTAAATAATATTTTTTTTTTTTTTTTTTTTTGGTTAATTTTTTAATTAATTTATTATTTTTATTTTAGTAATTTTTTTGTTTTGTGTTGTTTTTATTTTTAAATTTTATTTTAGAACTTGATTTGTTGCTAAATGTTTATTAAAAACTTAGGTTTTTTTTAAAGTTGTCTTCTGCTCTATGATTTTTTTAAATGGCAGCCTTAGCGTGATGGCATCAAAGTAGCGTAAGTGATTTGTTTTTTTATTGTTTTCAAGTATGAATGGAGTTTTTAGCAATTTTTTTGTTTATATTTTATTTGAATTATTTTTTTATTAAAAATTATTGATTGTAATATTACAAAGATAAGTCTTCGGAAATTTTGTTTTAGTATTTGATTTTTTTTTGTTTTTTGCTAATATTTTCTTGGGGATGGAATTTAATAAATTTTTTTACTATTTTTATTTTTAAAAATTACTCCGGAGTTAACAGGGTTGTGGACATATAAATAGTTTTTTATATTAGTGTGCTGCGCTACATCGATGTTGTATATTTTTTGTGGAAAGAGAGAGAATTTTTTTTTTTGAGACTGTTCTTCTTGTATAAAAAATGAACTTGATATTAGTTTAGTTCGTCGTGAGACAGAGCGGTTTATCTTGTATATTTATTTGTTTTTATTGGGATTAGTACGAAAGGAAAGTTATGGAGGTTAATATTTATGATCTTTTTATTTTTATGGAATTTATTCTTTTTTAAATCTTATTGTTGTTTTTTTTTTCTTTTTGGTTCCTTTTTTATATATTTTTTGTCCATAGTTTTTTCTTATAAATTTATTGATTTTGGTAAGTTGAGTTCTTATGAGTGTGGTTTTGATGTATTTTCTGGGGCTCGGGATAGTTTTAGTGTTGTTTTTTTTCTATTGTTTTGATTTTTGTTGTTTTTGAGTTAGAGGTTATTATTTTTATTATTTTGATCCAGGGTGATTTTTATGGTATTTTTTCTTTTTTTTATTTTTTCTTTATGTTGTCTTTAGTTTTTATATGGAGTGATATTTTGGAAAGTTATTGTGATGTCTTTGGGTTAGTAGTATAATTTAATATAGATGATTGCAGATCATTTGATTTTTAGCCTTGAGTTAATTTTTTTAAGTTTTGAAAACTTTTTTAGGTATTTGCCTTTAACTTTACTGAATTAGTTTAATTTTTAAAATAAAATGTTTGGGGCTTTTAGATTTTTTCAGTTTTTTTAAAGATTTAGTATATTTTAGTATAGCTTATTGTCTGTTAGCTGGTTTTGGTCTTTTAGCTTTTTAGTTTATTGTTTGAATTTTTTATTTACGATAAAAGGGTTTTTAAGCTTTTTTATTGTTTGTTTGGTATATTCTTATTTTTTATTTTTTCTTGATTTTTTTGATTATATTGTTGCCTTATGGTAAATGAGTTTATGTTTGTGGTTTTAGTGATTTTTTTAGTTTTGTTTTTACTTATAATTTTGAGGTTTGTTTATTTTTTTTTGTCCTATTGTTGGTTTCTTTTATAGTTTTTGTTTATGGCTCTTTTATATGCAGGGTGTTTCTCGTTTATTTTATTTTTTTTTTTTTTTGTTTTTGTTTGTTTTAAGGATGGGAGGATTGATTGTTTTTAGTGGTAGTGTTATTTTAGTTTTAATTTTTTGGGATTTTTAGGTGTTAGTAGTTTTTTTGGTTTTGTTTTATAATAATGTAGTCTCCCGTAGGAGATCTATGAGTACTGTTTTTACTAATCGAATTGGTGATTTTTGTATTTTCTTGTTTTTTAATGGTTTTGTTTTTTTTTCTGTTGGTACTTTTTCTTATCAGTTTTTTAGTTCTTTATTGGTTTTTATATTGTTTATTTCTGCTTTTATTAAGGGTGGGCAGTATCCTTTGGTAGTTGGTTACCTAAGGCTATGGCTGCTCCAACTCCTGTTAGTTGCTTAGTTCATAGTAGTACTTTGGTTACTGCCGGTGTTATGCTTATGGATTGTTATCTTTATATTTGTTTGAATTCTGATGTTTTAACTTTTGTTTTTTATGTTGGTTTTTTTACCATAGTTTTTTCTGGATTTTGCGCTTTAGTTGAGCAGGATGCTAAAAGTTGTTGCCTTGAGTACTATGTCTCAAATTGGGTTTTGTTTTTTGGCCATTGGCAGTGGTCTACATTATGTTTCTTTTATCCACATAATTAGTCATTCTTTTTTAAAAGTTTGTTATTTATGCAGATTGGCTATTTAATTTATATTAATTGTGGTAGCCAGGATTATCGGGGATATTCTTATTTGGGTGTTTGTGCTCCAATTTTGGTTCAATTACAAGTTTTTGTGTCGGTGATTTGTTTGTGTGGTCTGCTTTTCACTAGTGGCTGTTGTAGTAAGGAGTACTTTATGTCTCGATTTTATTATGGTTCTTTTAACTTTTTTGGTTTTTTTTATTTTTTGGGGTTTTTTAACTTTTTGTTATTGTTATCGTATAATATATTTGTTTCGTGTTGGTTGTTTTTTTTCGATTATGTTGGTTTTTCTAGTAAGTTGTTTTATTATTCTTGTTTTTTGTTGGTTTTTTTTTCTATTGTTTTTACTTTTTGATGAATCTCTAGTATAATAAGTTTAGTTTTTGTTTTTAATCGTTTTGAGTTCTTGGTAGCTTTTTTTTATTTATTTTTTATTTATTGTTTTTTTAACTATATTTTTCGTTATGTTGTTATTGAATTTGTTAATAAATATTTTATGGATTCTTATTCTTTTATTATTTATAAGTTTGTTCCTAATTTTTTTTACTTTGATGTTTTTGTTTTAGGCTTTAATTATTTTTTTGGGGGGTTGTTTCGTTTATTTTCTTTTTTTTTTTTCTTTATTTCGTGGTTTTTATCATATTGCTGTTTTGGTAGTTTTTTTTTTTATGTTGTTTTTCTTATTTTTTTAATTATTTTTGTAATATTAGTATAAACTTGTTATTATTTTTAATTTTCGATTAAAAGATTATATATTATAAATAGATTTTATTTAGTCTTCTAAACTATTTCTGGGTTTTACTCGTCTATTTTTGTTGTTTTTTGTTTTTTTTTTTATATTATTCTTGAGTTTTATTAACTTTTGTGTGTTAGATTATATTATTTGATGGAGAGTTTTTGTTATCTGTACTTTTGTTTTCGTGTTTTTAACATTGAATAGTGTCGGAAGGACTTCTTGTTTGGTTAACTATTATGTTATTCAAGAGATTTGTGGTTATTATTTTTTAGTTTTTGATAGCTGGAAGTTTCAATTTTTTTTTCTTATGTTGAAGTCTGGTTCTGCTCCTTTTCATTTTTGATTGTTTAGTGTTTTGTCTGATTTAAAGGGTTGGTCTGTTTTATGGTTTTTGACTTTGCAGAAATTACCGTATTTTGTTGTTTTGCTAAATTTTTGTAGAGATTTTTTTTTTTATTTTTATTTTTTGGTATATTTTTTTGTTATTTTCAGTTTTTTTATTACGTAATTTTTGGATATGGTTGTTATTAGCTCTACTGAGTCTTTTAATTGGTTGTTGTTACTGGGGATGTTTTCTTTTAATGAGGTTTTTGTTTTGTTTTTTTTTATTATTTTGTTATATTTTTAATTATTTCTTATATTTATAATAGTAATGTTAATTTTATTAGTTTGGAGATATTGATGATTTTTTTAATGTTCCTTTGAGTTTAACTTTTTTTTAAAGGTTTTATTGTTGTTTGGGACTTCTAGTTTGGTTGGTTTTTTTTATTTTTTTATTATTGTTTATATGTTTGATATCTTTGGGTGTTAGTTATTTATTTTTTTGTGTTTCTATGGTAGGTTTTAATTTTGGTCTAAAGTATTATGATTATTTTATTTATTTATTTTTTTGTGTTGGTTTATTGTCTGTTTTTTGCTGTTTTAGTTTAATTTTTTTAAAAATTTCTAACTTGTAATTAGAAGATAATTTCAGTTTGTATTTGTTTTTTTTTGTTGTTTTGTTGTTTTTTTTTAGTCCTTTTTTATTTTTTGTTTTTTTTTCTTTGTTTGTTTTATTAGGTTTTTTTGATTATTCTTGATGTGGTTGTTTTTTTTTTTTTGACTCTTTTAATTTTGTTTTTTTATCTTTTATAAGTGTATTTATTCTTGGGTTTATTTGTGTCTCTGAGGTTTTGAGTGGTTTGGTTTTTTATAGTTGTCTTATTGTTTTTTTTATGTGTTTGTTTTTTTTTTTCTGGAAGTTTTTTAATTTTATATATTTTTTATGAATTGACTATATTGCCTGTTTTGTTTTGTTTACTGGGCTATGGACGTCAGGTCGAGAAAATTAGAGCTTGTTATTATTTGGTGTTTTATACTTTGTTTTTTGGTATGCCGTTTTTATTTTTTTTTAGTCATGTTTTTAATTTTTTTAATTTTGTTTATTATGATTTTTTTATATCATTTGAGTTAATTTTTTTGTTGAGTTTATGTTTTTAGTTAAATTTCCTGTTTATTTTTTGCATGTATGGCTTCCTAAGGTTCATGTCGAGGCCCCTACTAGTACTAGGATGGTTCTAGCCGGAGTTATATTAAAGTTAGGCGGAGCTGGACTTTATCGTATTAGTAAGTCTTTAAATTTTTTTGGTTTTGAGTTATTGATTTTTTTTTCTTTGGTTGGAATGGTTTTTTGTTCTTTTATTTGTATGTTTCAAAGTGATTGTAAATCTTTAGCTGCTTATTCTTCTGTTTGTCATATAGGTTTTGTTTTGTTATCTGAGATTAGTATGTTGTACTATGGGAAGTCTATAGCTTTAGTTATGATATTATCTCATGGGTATACTTCTGTTTTAATATTTTATTTTATTGGTGAGTTTTACCATATTGCGAGAAGTCGATTAATTTATTATTTACGGGGTTATTTTAGTATTAATTTGTTATTTTGTTTAATTTTTTGTTTAACTATGGTTTCTAATTTTGGTTTTCCTAGTTCTATTTCTTTTTTTCTGAGTATTTAATGTTGAATTGATTTAGTTCTATTTTTTATTTTAGTGTTTTTTTTCTTTTTGTTTATTATTTAGTTTCTTTTTACTATTCTATTTATATTATGGTTTGTTTTATGGTTGGCAATAAGGTTAGCTATGTTTGTGATAGTCGGGCTGTTGTTTGTTTACCTTTAATTTTTATAGTTTATAATTTTTTTGGTTTATTTTTGTTATTTAATATGAATATTTTTTGTGGTATGACTTTTGGTAATGTATTGAAGCAGAGAATTATTAATACTGTTAATCATAAGACTATTGGTACGTATTATATTATTTTAGGCTACTGGGCTGGTCTCGGAGGGTCTTTGTTATCTATGATTATTCGTCTTGAGTTGTCTAGTCCCGGTGGCTATTTATTTTTTGAAGTGGCCAGGTGTATAATTCTGTTTTAACTATACATGGGGTTTTGATGATTTTTTTATGGTGATGCCTATCTTGATTGGCGGATTTGGTAATTGAATATTGCCTGTTATGCTTGGTGCTCCAGAAATAGCTTTTCCTCGGGTTAATGCCTTGTCTTTTTGATTTACTTTTGTAGCTTTGTTGATGGTTTATCAATCTTTTTTATTGGTGGTGGGCCTGGTAGTAGTTGAACTTTTTATCCTCCTTTGAGAGTTGAGGGTCAGCCGGAAGTTTCTTTGGATGTTATAATTTTGGGGTTGCACACTGTTGGAATTGGCTCTTTGCTTGGTGCTATTAATTTTATAGTTACTACTCAAAATATGCGTTCTGTTGCTGTTACTTTAGATCAGGCTAGTATGTTTGTTTGGACTTCTTATTTAACTTCTTTTTGTTAGTGTTGTCTGTTCCTGTGTTAGCTGGTTCTTTGTTGTTTTTATTATTTGATCGTAATTTTAACACTTCTTTTTATGATACTAAAAATGGAGGGAATCCGTTGCTGTATCAACATTTGTTTTGGTTTTTTGGTCATCCTGAAGTTTATGTTATTATTTTACCTGTTTTCGGTATTATTAGTGAGGCTGTTTTGTTCTTAACTGATAAGGATCGCCTATTTGGTCAAACTAGCATGACTTTTGCTTCTATTTGAATTGCTGTTCTTGGTACGTCTGTTTGGGGTCATCACATATACACAGCTGGCTTGGATATTGATACTGTACCTATTTTAGGGCTGCTACTATAATTATTGCTATTCCTAGAGCTGTAAAAATTTTTAATTGGTTGGGTACCTTTTTGGATCTAACCAAAAATGCAGCCATTATGATGTTGAACTTATAGTTTTATTTTTCTTTTTACTGTTGGGGGTTTGAGCGGAATTATTTTGAGAGCCGCTAGTTTAGATGTGGTGTTACATGATACTTACTATGTTGTAGCTCATTTTCATTATACTTTGAGCCTAGGGGCTGTTTACGGAATTTTTGCGGGTTTTGTCTATGGTTACCTTATATGTATGGTATTTCTTTTGATGGTTCATTAATGATTGCTATTTTTTTGTTTTTTTATTGGTACTAATATAACTTTTTTTCCTATGCATTTTGCTGGTATACAGGGAATGCCTCGTAAGGTTCTAGATTATCCAGATTGTTATTCTATATTTCAAGTTTTTTCTTCACTAGGCTCTGTTATTACTTTTATTGGGTTTATATTGTTTAATTATTTAATGATTGATTCTATTTTTTTTTCTCGTTTTTTAGGTATTTCTTTTTATAATGGGCATAGTCCTTCTTATATTTCTAATGTCCCTCCTTTACCTGATTCTTTTTAGAAGAGATCTTAGGTTTTGGTTTATGCTGAAAGGTTTTTGGTAAAAATACCCCTAGTTATAGATATCGTCGTGTTGGTTATGGTTATTATAGCAAGTAATTGTAGATTTAGGTTAATTTTTAAACTTTTAGTTTTCAAAACTAAAGATTTTATTCTATTTTTTTTTAAAGTTATAGAATTTTTTTGTTTTGAATTTTTTAACTTTTTTGTTATATTTTTTTATCTTAGTTTTTTTTTATCTGTTTTGTTTTTTTGTTTGAGGTTTTTAGATTGAGATCCTATAAAAAGTTGTATTATGATATGTTTGGGAATTTTATTTATAAGTTGCTATATTTCTTTGGGTGTTCATGTATGATACTCTTATTTTATTGTTTTGATTTTTTTGAGTGGTATTTTTTCTTTGTTAACTTATTTTTGTAGTATTTCTAGTTGTAGTTACTATTATAATTATGGTTATTTTTTTGTTGCTTTTGTTTTTTTTTGTTTTTTATTTCTTATTTTTTTGATTATGATTTTTTTTTTTAATTTTGATTATGATTTATTAAGTATTTGTTATGATTTTAATTTTTATTATGTTTTTGGGTAATTTTGGTTTTATTTATTTTGTTAAGTATAATTAGATTTAATTTAGGTTGTGACAGGTTTATACGTGGATTGTAAAAATATTAAATAGATTTTACTATATCTGATTACGGCTCAGCTAGAATAATATTTTTTTTTTTTTTGGATTTAGTTTAAATTAAAATTTCTTTTTTTGGATTAGAAGATATTTTCCAAAATTTTAGTTGGTTTTTTAAATTCTTTGATTTTTCTTCCTGCTAGTTATAGTTTGAGCTATATATGGAATTTGGAAGTATGTTGGGCATTATACTGATGTCCCAAATTATTACTGGTTTTTTTTTGACTTTTTATTATACAGCTGGTGACGCTTTTAGTAGTGTTCAGTATGTTATATTTGAAGTTAATCTGGGTTGGCTTATTCGTATTATACATTCTAATGGTGCTTCTATATTTTTTTGTTTGTTTATTTACATATTTTTAAAGGTCTAATTTATGGTAGTTACCGTCTATCTGGTGTTTGAATTAGTGGTGTCACGATATATTTAGTTCTAATAGGGATTGCTTTTACTGGGTATGTATTAATTTGAGGACAGATAAGATATTGGGCAGCAGTTGTTATCACTAGTTTGATAACTTCTGTGCCATATTTGGGTAAGTATTTGGTGTGATGAATCTGGGGAGATTTAGTGTTTGTGAAAATACTTTGAAGTTTTTTTATTCTATTCATTTTATTTTTCCTTGATTGCTATTAGTTTTGGTTGTTTTTCACTTATTTTTTTGCATTTTACTGGCTCTAGTTCTAGGTTATATTGCCATGGCGATTATGATAAAATTCACTTTTTCCCTAGCTTTTGATTTAAGGATGGTTTTGATATTTTTTTTTATTTTTTTAATTTTGTTTAGCTTGTATTTTTCTTTTAATTTAAGTGATCCCATAATTTTTGTTGAATCTGACTCTATAGCCAGTCCGGCGCATGTAGTTCCTGAATGATATTTTTTGTTTGCTTTTACTATTCTGCGTTCTGTACCAAATAAGTTGTTTGGTGTTATTTTGATATTTGGCTCTATTTTTGTTTTGTTAATTTTTATTTGGTTTAGTAATTATCAGACTATGTTGGATAATATTTTATATTTTTTATCTATATGTTTTGTTTGAATTTTTTTGGTTAACTTGGGCTGGTCATTATCCTACTGATTATCCGTTTAACTATTTTAATTTAGTTTGTACTATTTTTTATTTTGTTTTTATTTTTTTATGTGTTTTGTCAATTTTTTAGGTTTTAAATTGTTTAGCTATATTTTTAGTATAATAAGTATTATAAATTTAGAATTTATAGGTAGAAAATATAATTTTTTTAAAATTTCGTAAGTATCATAAAATGGAGTTTAGTTACTACCCAGTTATATTCGGCGCAGGTGTTTTAGGAATTGATTTTGGGCTAGTTTTGTTTATGAATATAGGTATTTTTTTTCTTTTTTATCTGTTTTTTGTATCTTTTATATATTTCTTTTTATGGATGAAGGATGTTTTTTTGGAAGATGTTAGCGGTCAATATTCTTTTTATGACTATCGGATGTTTAGCCAAGGATTTCGTTTATTTTTGTTTAGTGAATTGACTTTGTTTTTTTCTATTTTTGGACTTTTTAGACTCTTCTTTGTGCCCCTTGACTTGGCTAGGTGGGATTTGGTCACCCATTGGCATTTTATCTCCTGACTATTTGGGCATTAATGGTATGGCTAGCTTATTTTTGATAATAAATAGGCAGGTTTTGAAATATTCTCGACGTTATTTATGTTTGAATATTAATAAATGTGAAAATTTATTGTTATTGTGTATTTTTATTGGTGCTTTTTTTTGTGTTTTCAATTTTTTGAGTACACTCATAATTGTTTTGTTATAAATGATAGAATTTATGGTAGAGTTTTTTATATTGGTACTGGCTTACACGGCAGTCATGTATTAATTGGTGTTTTTTTCTTGTTATTAATTTTTTCGTGTTAAATTTCACAATTTTAATTGGTACCACACTCAAGCGTATGATATATCTATCGATTATTGGCGATTTTTAGAGTGAATGTGAGGTATCATATTTTGCTTGTTATATGTTTGAGGTTCTTAATTTCTAATTATAAGATATCTGTTTTACTTTGTTATTTTTTGTAGCTTATTTTTAATGATGATTTTTTGTTATTTTTGTTATTTTTTTTTATTTTATTTATTTTCTTTCTTTTGTTACCCAATATAATTATAAATAATTATTAGTAATTATTTTAAAATAATTACTAAATTAAATACAATTCTTAGAGTATTATAACATTAAAGTTATAATACTCTAATAGAATTGTATTTATTTAATAGATCAATCTCCACTAACTAAATAAAGGAATTAAACATAGTGTATATATTATAAGGTTATTATATTTGATTTGCAATCTTGAGATTTTTATGCACATGGCTTTTTAGTATAATAAGTATATTCGTTTTAAGCGCGGCTGGTTTTAAGCTATTAGGAATTTTAAGTATAATTTTTTTGTATAACTAATTGTTGATTAGTAGGTTAAAAATTCTTTAATATGGTAGGATAATTTTTAAGTCTGTGAGATTCATATTTTCAAGGTTGCCGTATTTAAAGGATTATTTTAAATTTAGAATTTTTGACTCTTAATCAAAAGGTTTATTCTTTAGGTATTTTTGTTTTTTTTTGTTTTTTTTACTTTGTTTTTAAATATAATTATTTAATTTTTATTTTACTTGGTATTGAGTTGTTATTTTTTTCTTTACTTGTTTATTATGTTTTTTTTTTAGTTCTATTATTTTTTTTTATTTTTTGTGTTTTGGGCTTATATCCGGGGTTGTTGGCTTAGTTATTTTTTTTTTTAGTGTTAAGGGGTATGGTGTTGATAAGGTAATGTTTTATTTTTTATAATATTAAGTTTGATTTTGGTTTTAGTTGTATTAAGATAATATTACTTATTTTTAGTTTATTTAATGTGTAATTTTTTATCCACTGGTAGTTTTTTAATTGTTTTATAAGTGTTCCAGAATAATCGGCTATACATTTTAATTTTTAACTCTATTTGTTGTTTTGTCTTTTTTTTTATTTTTGTTTTTATGTTATTTTTGTAAAATGTTTTAGTTTTTATATTTTTTAAAAAGACATTTAAAATTTGTTTTTTGAACTGGATTAGTACCCAGGTAATCAAAATTAATTAATTCGGGAGTAAAGTTTTGTTTAAACCGAAAACAATATTGACTGACCTTGGATTTTTCTTTGAATATGCGTATGGAGAGCCCTCTTTTTGGTGAGTCTTATCGGCACATGTATGATTGTTTAGTTTTTATTTTATTTGTAATGCTTTTTATGTTTTGTCATTTAAAACAGATATATATTTGGCTTATGGACTTATAATCGTGTGTTACTATTATTAATTTTTTTGGATTATTTTTTTATTTTTTTGAAATTGGAAAAGAAAGTAATTTTTTTTTATATGAAGATGAATTTAATAAATAAGGTGGTACAAACCATCCGTCAATGGCCTACAGGGGCGTAAGTTGTAGTATGGTAGAGGTAAGGAAACTTGTCTCTATTTTTTAAAGTGTTAGTTTATATTAGAATAAAGAATTGTAAATTCTTTGGATTTTACTTTGTTTATTTTTTACTATGTCGGTGTTTTTCTTATAATTATTTTTATTTTACAGGCTGTTGCTTTTTTGACTTTAATAGAGCGTCATTTTTTAGGTGGTACTCAATGTCGTATTGGCCCCAATAAGGTAGGATATTCTGGTGTTTTTCAAGCTCTATTTGATGGGCTTAAATTGCTGAAGAAGGAGCAACTTTTTTTTTATTTTTCTTCTTGGCTATCTTTTTTATTGATACCTGTTTGTGGTTTTATTTTAATGATTTTTTTGGTTTACTTTGCCTTATTTTTTTGTTTTTATATCTTTTGATTATTCTGGTGTTTTTTTATTTTGTTTGATGGGGTTTCTGCGTATTTTATTATGTTATCTGGCATTTTTAGTGGTGGTAAATATTCTTTTATTGGGGGGCTTCGAGCTTGTGCCCAGAGTTACTCTTATGAAATTGCTTTTTCTGTTTATTTACTTATTTTTTTGTTATTTAATAAAAGGCTTTGCTTGTCGTTTAGTTTTTGTTTGTTTTTTTTTTTATTTTTTTGCCTTTTTTTTGTTTAGTTTTGATTGATTTGCACCGTGCTCCGTTTGATTTATCTGAATGTGAAAGTGAGTTAGTCAGAGGTTTTAATGTGGAGTATTCTAGTGTTGGTTTTGCTTCTTTGTTTTTGGGGGAATATGGTAATTTACTATACTTTAGTTGCCTAACTTCTAGCTTGTTTTTTGGTATAAGATTTTTTTTTTTATATTATTGTTTGTTTGATTATTTTTTGCCGAAGGGCCTATCCTCGTTTTCGTTTTGATGTTTTAATATACGTTTGTTGATTTTTATTTTTACCCATCGGATTTTATTTTTTTGGATTTTCTTTCATTGTTTTTATATTGTGCTTATTTAGTTTAATTTTTTTGAATAATATTTTGAAAAGATATAGGTTTTTTTAAGCGATTTTATTATCTTTTATTTGATTTTTGATATTGTTTTATTTATTTTATATAGAGTTGTTGAAGTTTGGTTCGGGTGTTTTAGGTTATTTTTTTAATTTTTTAGTCGGGAGATTTAGTCACCAGAGTGTTCAGTCTAGATTTTTTTAAGTTTATAGTATTTTTCTTACTATATTTTGGCTTTGTGGGCTAGTTTTTCCTTTGTTTAGCCCATGGGCTAGTGTTGGTTTCTTGTTTTTTATTACTAATTTTTCTTGACTTGGGGTCCGTACTTTTACTTTGGCTGTTGATGGGTTTATAGTTTTTTTGAAGAGGACCATTCTTGGGAATGAGTTTCTAGATTAGTTATATTTTTTTCCCATTGGTTAAGATTTTTGATGAGCGGTGTGGCCCTAACTTTACGTATTAGTATTATTTTTTTGATCGGCCATTTTTTGATATTTACTATTTTGGATTTAGGGTTTTTTTTCTTTTTTTTCTTTATTATTTGTTGTACCTGTAGAATTGTTTTTTGCCTTTTACAAAGCTACATTTTTTTAACTTTGGTTTGCATATTTTTATTAAATATGATTTAGTTTTATTTTATTATAGTAGTTTAAGTTTAGAATTTTGTTTTGATAGGACAATGGTTTGTTATAATTTTTTTTTCTTTTGGCTTTTTAGTATTTTTGGTATTTTTGTTTTCCAAACAAAAGGATTTTGAGCTAATAATTTATTTACAAAATTATGTGTTCCCTGTTCCTAGTAATTCTTATGTTTTTTGTTGTTATTTTATCCATAATTATTATTCTCATGTTATTTTTTTGGGTTTTTTATTATATTTTTGGTAAGTTTTGGCTTGTATTTCTACGGAAATTCTTTTAAGTTTAATTTAAAGCGCAGCGATAGCCGTATGATCGAATTAATTTTACAGGTTTTAGTTGTCAATTTTTTAGTTATTATGGCTGGTCCAGGGTTTTGATTAATTCAGTATCAAGGTCGCATATTTCGTCAATCAGAGTTAACTTTAAAAGTTATTGGTCATCAATGATATTGAAGTTATGAATATGGGGATAGTAGGTTAATTTTTGATTCTTTTATAAAGCCTGTAGATGATTTAAGTTTGGGCGATTTTCGGCTATTTGATGTAGACAATCGCTGTGTTCTACCTGTTGGTGTTAATATCGGTTTTTATTGCACCTCCAGTGATGTAATTCACTCTTTTGCTGTGCCTAAGTGTTTTGTTAAGATAGACGCTTTGAATGGCTTATTAACTAAAATTACTTTTAATTTTTCTTGTTGTGGCTTATTTTACGGTCAATGTTCTGAAATTTGTGGTGCTAATCACAGATTTATGCCTATTGCTTTAGAGCTAACTTCCTTGGAGTGTTGAAAATCTTGGTCTTTAGGATATTTATTAGATTGAATTCTCAGTTTAATTTTTAAATATTTAGTTGTGGTCTAAAAGATTTTTTGAATTTTAATTATTTTTTAATTTTATTTTTTGGTATTGCATATCAGTAGAAGTTTTTATCATAGTTTATGAATAATAGAAATAAAGTGTCAAGGTTTATTATTTTTTATTTTTACGAAATTAATTATAATTATAACTTTGTATTGATATAACGTACTTTTATTTCTGTTTTTTATTATTTTATAGTTAAGTTATATTTTTATTTTTGTAGTTTTAATATAATTTTTTTGATATGTTATTTGTTTTGTTGAAGCGGCGCACGAAAACGCGAAAGCGTTTCACGATAAATGCGAAACGGTTAAACACCCAA
>JAAVKF010000067.1:0-22391 GCA_012070555.1 Brugia pahangi | reverse complement strand
AGTTTGTAGATGGAATGATCTTCAGTAATAAACTTTTTCTTTTTCTTATCATAGTTTGTAGATGGAATGATCTTCAGTAATAAACAGTTTGTAGATGGAATGATCTTCAGTAATAAACTTTTTCTTTTTCTTATCATAGTTTGTAGATGGAATGATCTTCAGTAATAAACTTTTTCTTTTTCTTATCATAGTTTGTAGATGGAATGATCTTCAGTAATAAACAGTTTGTAGATGGAATGATCTTCAGTAATAAACTTTTCTTTTCTTATCATAGTTTGTAGATGGAATGATCTTCAGTAATAAACAGTTTGTAGATGGAATGATCTTCAGTAATAAACAGTTTGTAGATGGAATGATCTTCAGTAATAAACAGTTTGTAGATGGAATGATCTTCAGTAATAAACTTTTTCTTTTTCTTATCATAGTTTGTAGATGGAATGATCTTCAGTAATAAACAGTTTGTAGATGGAATGATCTTCAGTAATAAACTTTTTCTTTTTCTTATCATAGTTTGTAGATGGAATGATCTTCAGTAATAAACAGTTTGTAGATGGAATGATCTTCAGTAATAAACTTTTTCTTTTTCTTATCATAGTTTGTAGATGGAATGATCTTCAGTAATAAACAGTTTGTAGATGGAATGATCTTCAGTAATAAACAGTTTGTAGATGGAATGATCTTCAGTAATAAACTTTTTTTTCTTATCATAGTTTGTAGATGGAATGATCTTCCAGTTTGTAGATGGAATGATCTTCAGTAATAAACAGTTTGTAGATGGAATGATCTTCAGTAATAAACAGTTTGTAGATGGAATGATCTTCAGTAATAAACTTCTGTCTTCTTATCATAGTTTGTAGATGGAATGATCTTCAGTAATAAACTTTTTCTTTTTCTTATCATAGTTTGTAGATGGAATGATCTTCAGTAATAAACAGTTTGTAGATGGAATGATCTTCAGTAATAAACAGTTTGTAGATGGAATGATCTTCAGTAATAAACTTTTTCTTTTCTTATCATAGTTTGTAGATGGAATGATCTTCAGTAATAAACAGTTTGTAGATGGAATGATCTTCAGTAATAAACAGTTTGTAGATGGAATGATCTTCAGTAATAAACAGTTTGTAGATGGAATGATCTTCAGTAATAAACTTTTCTTTTTCTTATCATAGTTTGTAGATGGAATGATCTTCAGTAATAAACTTTTTCTTTTTCTTATCATAGTTTGTAGATGGAATGATCTTCAGTAATAAACAGTTTGTAGATGGAATGATCTTCAGTAATAAACAGTTTGTAGATGGAATGATCTTCAGTAATAAACAGTTTGTAGATGGAATGATCTTCAGTAATAAACTTTTTTTTCTTATCATAGTTTGTAGATGGAATGATCTTCAGTAATAAACTTTTTCTTTTTCTTATCATAGTTTGTAGATGGAATGATCTTCAGTAATAAACAGTTTGTAGATGGAATGATCTTCAGTAATAAACTTTTTCTTTTTCTTATCATAGTTTGTAGATGGAATGATCTTCAGTAATAAACAGTTTGTAGATGGAATGATCTTCAGTAATAAACAGTTTGTAGATGGAATGATCTTCAGTAATAAACTTTTTCTTTTTCTTATCATAGTTTGTAGATGGAATGATCTTCAGTAATAAACAGTTTGTAGATGGAATGATCTTCAGTAATAAACAGTTTGTAGATGGAATGATCTTCAGTAATAAACAGTTTGTAGATGGAATGATCTTCAGTAATAAACTTTTTCTTTTCTTATCATAGTTTGTAGATGGAATGATCTTCAGTAATAAACAGTTTGTAGATGGAATGATCTTCAGTAATAAACAGTTTGTAGATGGAATGATCTTCAGTAATAAACTTTTTCTTTTTCTTATCATAGTTTGTAGATGGAATGATCTTCAGTAATAAACAGTTTGTAGATGGAATGATCTTCAGTAATAAACTTTTCTTTTCTTATCATAGTTTGTAGATGGAATGATCTTCAGTAATAAACTTTTTCTTTTTCTTATCATAGTTTGTAGATGGAATGATCTTCAGTAATAAACAGTTTGTAGATGGAATGATCTTCAGTAATAAACAGTTTGTAGATGGAATGATCTTCAGTAATAAACTTTTTCTTTAGCTCATAGTTTGTAGATGGAATGATCTTCAGTAATAAACAGTTTGTAGATGGAATGATCTTCAGTAATAAACTTTTTCTTTTCTTATCATAGTTTGTAGATGGAATGATCTTCAGTAATAAACAGTTTGTAGATGGAATGATCTTCAGTAATAAACAGTTTGTAGATGGAATGATCTTCAGTAATAAACAGTTTGTAGATGGAATGATCTTCAGTAATAAACTTTTTCTTTTTCTTATCATAGTTTGTAGATGGAATGATCTTCAGTAATAAACAGTTTGTAGATGGAATGATCTTCAGTAATAAACTTTTTCTTTTTCTTATCATAGTTTGTAGATGGAATGATCTTCAGTAATAAACTTTTTCTTTTTCTTATCATAGTTTGTAGATGGAATGATCTTCAGTAATAAACTTTTTCTTGATCATAGTTTGTAGATGGAATGATCTTCAGTAATAAACAGTTTGTAGATGGAATGATCTTCAGTAATAAACAGTTTGTAGATGGAATGATCTTCAGTAATAAACAGTTTGTAGATGGAATGATCTTCAGTAATAAACTTTTTTTTTCTTATCATAGTTTGTAGATGGAATGATCTTCAGTAATAAACTTTTTCTTTTTCTTATCATAGTTTGTAGATGGAATGATCTTCAGTAATAAACTTTTTCTTTTTCTTATCATAGTTTGTAGATGGAATGATCTTCAGTAATAAACAGTTTGTAGATGGAATGATCTTCAGTAATAAACTTTTTCTTTTCTTATCATAGTTTGTAGATGGAATGATCTTCAGTAAACTTTTTCTTTTTCTTATCATAGTTTGTAGATGGAATGATCTTCAGTAATAAACAGTTTGTAGATGGAATGATCTTCAGTAATAAACTTTTTCTTCTTCTTATCATAGTTTGTAGATGGAATGATCTTCAGTAATAAACAGTTTGTAGATGGAATGATCTTCAGTAATAAACAGTTTGTAGATGGAATGATCTTCAGTAATAAACAGTTTGTAGATGGAATGATCTTCAGTAATAAACTTTTTCTTTTCTTATCATAGTTTGTAGATGGAATGATCTTCAGTAATAAACAGTTTGTAGATGGAATGATCTTCAGTAATAAACTTTTTCTTTTTCTTATCATAGTTTGTAGATGGAATGATCTTCAGTAATAAACAGTTTGTAGATGGAATGATCTTCAGTAATAAACTTTTTCTTTTTCTTATCATAGTTTGTAGATGGAATGATCTTCAGTAATAAACAGTTTGTAGATGGAATGATCTTCAGTAATAAACAGTTTGTAGATGGAATGATCTTCAGTAATAAACTTTTTCTTATCATAGTTTGTAGATGGAATGATCTTCAGTAATAAACAGTTTGTAGATGGAATGATCTTCAGTAATAAACAGTTTGTAGATGGAATGATCTTCAGTAATAAACAGTTTGTAGATGGAATGATCTTCAGTAATAAACTTTTTCTTTTTCTTATCATAGTTTGTAGATGGAATGATCTTCAGTAATAAACTTTTTCTTTTTCTTATCATAGTTTGTAGATGGAATGATCTTCAGTAATAAACAGTTTGTAGATGGAATGATCTTCAGTAATAAACAGTTTGTAGATGGAATGATCTTCAGTAATAAACTTTTTCTTTTTCTTATCATAGTTTGTAGATGGAATGATCTTCAGTAATAAACAGTTTGTAGATGGAATGATCTTCAGTAATAAACAGTTTGTAGATGGAATGATCTTCAGTAATAAACAGTTTGTAGATGGAATGATCTTCAGTAATAAACTTTTTTCTTATCATAGTTTGTAGATGGAATGATCTTCAGTAATAAACTTTTCTTTTCTTATATAGTTTGTAGATGGAATGATCTTCAGTAATAAACTTTTTTTTTTCTTATCATAGTTTGTAGATGGAATGATCTTCAGTAATAAACAGTTTGTAGATGGAATGATCTTCAGTAATAAACAGTTTGTAGATGGAATGATCTTCAGTAATAAACAGTTTGTAGATGGAATGATCTTCAGTAATAAACTTTTTTTTTCTTATCATAGTTTGTAGATGGAATGATCTTCAGTAATAAACTTTTTCTTTCTTATCATAGTTTGTAGATGGAATGATCTTCAGTAATAAACTTTTTTTCTTTTTCTTATCATAGTTTGTAGATGGAATGATCTTCAGTAATAAACTTTTTCTTTTTCTTATCATAGTTTGTAGATGGAATGATCTTCAGTAATAAACAGTTTGTAGATGGAATGATCTTCAGTAATAAACAGTTTGTAGATGGAATGATCTTCAGTAATAAACTTTTTCTTTTTCTTATCATAGTTTGTAGATGGAATGATCTTCAGTAATAAACAGTTTGTAGATGGAATGATCTTCAGTAATAAACTTTTTCTTTTTCTTATCATAGTTTGTAGATGGAATGATCTTCAGTAATAAACAGTTTGTAGATGGAATGATCTTCAGTAATAAACTTTTTCTTTTTCTTATCATAGTTTGTAGATGGAATGATCTTCAGTAATAAACAGTTTGTAGATGGAATGATCTTCAGTAATAAACAGTTTGTAGATGGAATGATCTTCAGTAATAAACTTTTTCTTATCATAGTTTGTAGATGGAATGATCTTCAGTAATAAACAGTTTGTAGATGGAATGATCTTCAGTAATAAACAGTTTGTAGATGGAATGATCTTCAGTAATAAACAGTTTGTAGATGGAATGATCTTCAGTAATAAACTTTTTCTTTTTCTTATCATAGTTTGTAGATGGAATGATCTTCAGTAATAAACTTTTCTTTTTCTTATCATAGTTTGTAGATGGAATGATCTTCAGTAATAAACAGTTTGTAGATGGAATGATCTTCAGTAATAAACAGTTTGTAGATGGAATGATCTTCAGTAATAAACTTTTTCTTTTTCTTATCATAGTTTGTAGATGGAATGATCTTCAGTAATAAACAGTTTGTAGATGGAATGATCTTCAGTAATAAACAGTTTGTAGATGGAATGATCTTCAGTAATAAACAGTTTGTAGATGGAATGATCTTCAGTAATAAAATCATAGTTTGTAGATGGAATGATCTTCAGTAATAAACTTTTTCTTTTCTTATCATAGTTTGTAGATGGAATGATCTTCAGTAATAAACTTTTTCTTTTTCTTATCATAGTTTGTAGATGGAATGATCTTCAGTAATAAACAGTTTGTAGATGGAATGATCTTCAGTAATAAACAGTTTGTAGATGGAATGATCTTCAGTAATAAACAGTTTGTAGATGGAATGATCTTCAGTAATAAACTTTTTTTTTTCTTATCATAGTTTGTAGATGGAATGATCTTCAGTAATAAACTTTTCTTTTCTTATCATAGTTTGTAGATGGAATGATCTCAGTAATAACTTTATCTTTCTTATCAAGTTTGTAGATGGAATGATCTTCAGTAATAAACGTTTGTAGATGGAATGATCTTCAGTAATAAACTTTTTTTACTTTTTCTTATCATAGTTTGTAGATGAATGATCTTCATAATAAACTTTTTCTTTTTTATTCATAGTTTTATAGGGAATGATCTTCAGTAATAAACAGTTTGTAGATGGAATGATCTTCAGTAATAAACTTTTTCTTTTTCTTATCATAGTTTGTAGATGGAATGATCTTCAGTAAAAACAGTTTGTAGATGGAATGATCTTCAGTAATAAACAGTTTGTAGATGGAATGATCTTCAGTAATAAACTTTTTCTTTTTCTTATCATAGTTTGTAGATGGAATGATCTTCAGTAATAAACAGTTTGTAGATGGAATGATCTTCAGTAATAAACTTTTTCTTTTTCTTATCATAGTTTGTAGATGGAATGATCTTCAGTAATAAACAGTTTCTAGATGGAATGATCTTCAGTAATAAACAGTTTGTAGATGGAATGATCTTCAGTAATAAACAGTTTGTAGATGGAATGATCTTCAGTAATAAACTTTTTCTTTTTCTTATCATAGTTTGTAGATGGAATGATCTTCAGTAATAAACAGTTTGTAGATGAATGATCTTCAGTAATAAACTTTTTCTTTCTTATCATAGTTTGTAGATGGAATGATCTTCAGTAATAAACAGTTTGTAGATGGAATGATCTTCAGTAATAAGCACATCTTTCTTTTTCTTATCATAGTTTGTAGATGGAATGATCTTCAGTAATAAACAGTTTGTAGATGGAATGATCTTCAGTAATAAACAGTTTGTAGATGGAATGATCTTCAGTAATAAACAGTTTGTAGATGGAATGATCTTCAGTAATAAACTTTTTCTTATCATAGTTTGTAGATGGAATGATCTTCAGTAATAAACAGTTTGTAGATGGAATGATCTTCAGTAATAAACAGTTTGTAGATGGAATGATCTTCAGTAATAAACAGTTTGTAGATGGAATGATCTTCAGTAATAAACTTTTCTTTTCTTATCATAGTTTGTAGATGGAATGATCTTCAGTAATAACAGTTTGTAGATGGAATGATCTTCAGTAATAAACAGTTTGTAGATGGAATGATCTTCAGTAATAAACTTTTTCTTATCATAGTTTGTAGATGGAATGATCTTCAGTAATAAACAGTTTGTAGATGGAATGATCTTCAGTAATAAACAGTTTGTAGATGGAATGATCTTCAGTAATAAACAGTTTGTAGATGGAATGATCTTCAGTAATAAACAGTTTGTAGATGGAATGATCTTCAGTAATAAACTTTTTCTTTTTCTTATCATAGTTTGTAGATGGAATGATCTTCAGTAATAAACTTTTTCTTTTTCTTATCATAGTTTGTAGATGGAATGATCTTCAGTAATAAACTTTTTCTTTTTCTTATCATAGTTTGTAGATGGAATGATCTTCAGTAATAAACAGTTTGTAGATGGAATGATCTTCAGTAATAAACTTTTTCTTTTTCTTATCATAGTTTGTAGATGGAATGATCTTCAGTAATAAACAGTTTGTAGATGGAATGATCTTCAGTAATAAACTTTTTCTTTTTCTTATCATAGTTTGTAGATGGAATGATCTTCAGTAATAAACTTTTCTTTTTCTTATCATAGTTTGTAGATGGAATGATCTTCAGTAATAAACTTTTTCTTTTCTTATCATAGTTTGTAGATGGAATGATCTTCAGTAATAAACTTTTTCTTTTTCTTATCATAGTTTGTAGATGGAATGATCTTCAGTAATAAACAGTTTGTAGATGGAATGATCTTCAGTAATAAACTTTTTCTTTTTCTTATCATAGTTTGTAGATGGAATGATCTTCAGTAATAAACAGTTTGTAGATGGAATGATCTTCAGTAATAAACTTTTTCTTTTTCTTATCATAGTTTGTAGATGGAATGATCTTCAGTAATAAACAGTTTGTAGATGGAATGATCTTCAGTAATAAACTTTTTCTTTTTCTTATCATAGTTTGTAGATGGAATGATCTTCAGTAATAAACAGTTTGTAGATGGAATGATCTTCAGTAATAAACTTTTCTTTTTCTTATCATAGTTTGTAGATGGAATGATCTTCAGTAATAAACAGTTTGTAGATGGAATGATCTTCAGTAATAAACAGTTTGTAGATGGAATGATCTTCAGTAATAAACAGTTTGTAGATGGAATGATCTTCAGTAATAAACTTTTTTTTTTCTTATCATAGTTTGTAGATGGAATGATCTTCAGTAATAAACAGTTTGTAGATGGAATGATCTTCAGTAATAAACAGTTTGTAGATGGAATGATCTTCAGTAATAAACTTTTTCTTTTTCTTATCATAGTTTGTAGATGGAATGATCTTCAGTAATAAACAGTTTGTAGATGGAATGATCTTCAGTAATAAACAGTTTGTAGATGGAATGATCTTCAGTAATAAACTTTTTCTTTTTCTTATCATAGTTTGTAGATGGAATGATCTTCAGTAATAAACTTTTTCTTTTTCTTATCATAGTTTGTAGATGGAATGATCTTCAGTAATAAACAGTTTGTAGATGGAATGATCTTCAGTAATAAACTTTTTCTTTTTCTTATCATAGTTTGTAGATGGAATGATCTTCAGTAATAAACAGTTTGTAGATGGAATGATCTTCAGTAATAAACAGTTTGTAGATGGAATGATCTTCAGTAATAAACTTTTTCTTTTTCTTATCATAGTTTGTAGATGGAATGATCTTCAGTAATAAACAGTTTGTAGATGGAATGATCTTCAGTAATAAACAGTTTGTAGATGGAATGATCTTCAGTAATAAACAGTTTGTAGATGGAATGATCTTCAGTAATAAACTTTTTCTTTTTCTTATCATAGTTTGTAGATGGAATGATCTTCAGTAATAAACAGTTTGTAGATGGAATGATCTTCAGTAATAAACAGTTTGTAGATGGAATGATCTTCAGTAATAAACTTTTTCTTTTTCTTATCATAGTTTGTAGATGGAATGATCTTCAGTAATAAACAGTTTGTAGATGGAATGATCTTCAGTAATAAACAGTTTGTAGATGGAATGATCTTCAGTAATAAACAGTTTGTAGATGGAATGATCTTCAGTAATAAACAGTTTGTAGATGGAATGATCTTCAGTAATAAACAGTTTGTAGATGGAATGATCTTCAGTAATAAACTTTTTCTTTTTCTTATCATAGTTTGTAGATGGAATGATCTTCAGTAATAAACAGTTTGTAGATGGAATGATCTTCAGTAATAAACAGTTTGTAGATGGAATGATCTTCAGTAATAAACTTTTTTTTTTCTTATCATAGTTTGTAGATGGAATGATCTTCAGTAATAAACAGTTTGTAGATGGAATGATCTTCAGTAATAAACAGTTTGTAGATGGAATGATCTTCAGTAATAAACAGTTTGTAGATGGAATGATCTTCAGTAATAAACTTTTTCTTTCTTATCATAGTTTGTAGATGGAATGATCTTCAGTAATAAACAGTTTGTAGATGGAATGATCTTCAGTAATAAACTTTTTCTTTTTCTTATCATAGTTTGTAGATGGAATGATCTTCAGTAATAAACTTTTTCTTTTCTTATCATAGTTTGTAGATGGAATGATCTTCAGTAATAAACTTTTTCTTTTTCTTATCATAGTTTGTAGATGTAATGATCTTCAGTAATAAACTTTTTCTTTTTCTTATCATAGTTTGTAGATGGAATGATCTTCAGTAATAAACAGTTTGTAGATGGAATGATCTTCAGTAATAAACTTTTTCTTTTTCTTATCATAGTTTGTAGATGGAATGATCTTCAGTAATAAACAGTTTGTAGATGGAATGATCTTCAGTAATAAACAGTTTGTAGATGGAATGATCTTCAGTAATAAACTTTTTCTTTTCTTATCATAGTTTGTAGATGGAATGATCTTCAGTAATAAACAGTTTGTAGATGGAATGATCTTCAGTAATAAACTTTTTCTTTTTCTTATCATAGTTTGTAGATGGAATGATCTTCAGTAATAAACAGTTTGTAGATGGAATGATCTTCAGTAATAAACTTCTTCTTTTTCTTATCATAGTTTGTAGATGGAATGATCTTCAGTAATAAACAGTTTGTAGATGGAATGATCTTCAGTAATAAACAGTTTGTAGATGGAATGATCTTCAGTAATAAACAGTTTGTAGATGGAATGATCTTCAGTAATAAACTTTTTCTTTTTCTTATCATAGTTTGTAGATGGAATGATCTTCAGTAATAAACAGTTTGTAGATGGAATGATCTTCAGTAATAAACAGTTTGTAGATGGAATGATCTTCAGTAATAAACTTTTTCTTTTTCTTATCATAGTTTGTAGATGGAATGATCTTCAGTAATAAACTTTTTCTTTTTCTTATCATAGTTTGTAGATGGAATGATCTTCAGTAATAAACAGTTTGTAGATGGAATGATCTTCAGTAATAAACAGTTTGTAGATGGAATGATCTTCAGTAATAAACTTTTTCTTTTTCTTATCATAGTTTGTAGATGGAATGATCTTCAGTAATAAACTTTTTCTTTTCTTATCATAGTTTGTAGATGGAATGATCTTCAGTAATAAACAGTTTGTAGATGGAATGATCTTCAGTAATAAACTTTTTCTTTTTCTTATCATAGTTTGTAGATGGAATGATCTTCAGTAATAAACAGTTTGTAGATGGAATGATCTTCAGTAATTAACAGTTTGTAGATGGAATGATCTTCAGTAATAAACTTTTTCTTTTTCTTATCATAGTTTGTAGATGGAATGATCTTCAGTAATAAACAGTTTGTAGATGGAATGATCTTCAGTAATAAACAGTTTGTAGATGGAATGATCTTCAGTAATAAACAGTTTGTAGATGGAATGATCTTCAGTAATAAACTTTTTCTTTGTTCCTAGTCATAGTTTGTAGATGGAATGATCTTCAGTAATAAACAGTTTGTAGATGGAATGATCTTCAGTAATAAACAGTTTGTAGATGGAATGATCTTCAGTAATAAACTTTTTCTTTTCTTATCATAGTTTGTAGATGGAATGATCTTCAGTAATAAACAGTTTGTAGATGGAATGATCTTCAGTAATAAACAGTTTGTAGATGGAATGATCTTCAGTAATAAACAGTTTGTAGATGGAATGATCTTCAGTAATAAACAGTTTGTAGATGGAATGATCTTCAGTAATAAACAGTTTGTAGATGGAATGATCTTCAGTAATAAACTTTTTCTTTTTCTTATCATAGTTTGTAGATGGAATGATCTTCAGTAATAAACAGTTTGTAGATGGAATGATCTTCAGTAATAAACAGTTTGTAGATGGAATGATCTTCAGTAATAAACTCTTTCTTTTTCGTATGTTCATAGTTTGTAGATGGAATGATCTTCAGTAATAAACAGTTTGTAGATGGAATGATCTTCAGTAATAAACAGTTTGTAGATGGAATGATCTTCAGTAATAAACTTTTTCTTTTTCTTATCATAGTTTGTAGATGGAATGATCTTCAGTAATAAACAGTTTGTAGATGGAATGATCTTCAGTAATAAACAGTTTGTAGATGGAATGATCTTCAGTAATAAACTTTCTTTTTCTTATCATAGTTTGTAGATGGAATGATCTTCAGTAATAAACAGTTTGTAGATGGAATGATCTTCAGTAATAAACAGTTTGTAGATGGAATGATCTTCAGTAATAAACAGTTTGTAGATGGAATGATCTTCAGTAATAAACTTTTTCTTTTTCTTATCATAGTTTGTAGATGGAATGATCTTCAGTAATAAACAGTTTGTAGATGGAATGATCTTCAGTAATAAACAGTTTGTAGATGGAATGATCTTCAGTAATAAACTTTTCTTTTTCTTATCATAGTTTGTAGATGGAATGATCTTCAGTAATAAACAGTTTGTAGATGGAATGATCTTCAGTAATAAACTTTTTCTTTTTCTTATCATAGTTTGTAGATGGAATGATCTTCAGTAATAAACTTTTTTCTTTTCTTATCATAGTTTGTAGATGGAATGATCTTCAGTAATAAACAGTTTGTAGATGGAATGATCTTCAGTAATAAACAGTTTGTAGATGGAATGATCTTCAGTAATAAACTTTTTCTTATCATAGTTTGTAGATGGAATGATCTTCAGTAATAAACAGTTTGTAGATGGAATGATCTTCAGTAATAAACTTTTTCTTTTTCTTATCATAGTTTGTAGATGGAATGATCTTCAGTAATAAACAGTTTGTAGATGGAATGATCTTCAGTAATAAACAGTTTGTAGATGGAATGATCTTCAGTAATAAACAGTTTGTAGATGGAATGATCTTCAGTAATAAACTTTTTCTTTTTCTTATCATAGTTTGTAGATGGAATGATCTTCAGTAATAAACTTTTTCTTTTTCTTATCATAGTTTGTAGATGGAATGATCTTCAGTAATAAACAGTTTGTAGATGGAATGATCTTCAGTAATAAACTTTTTCTTTTCTTATCATAGTTTGTAGATGGAATGATCTTCAGTAATAACCTTTTTCTTTTTCTTATCATAGTTTGTAGATGGAATGATCTTCAGTAATAAACTCTTTTTCTTATCATAGTTTGTAGATGGAATGATCTTCAGTAATAAACAGTTTGTAGATGGAATGATCTTCAGTAATAAACTTTTCTTATCATAGTTTGTAGATGGAATGATCTTCAGTAATAAACAGTTTGTAGATGGAATGATCTTCAGTAATAAACAGTTTGTAGATGGAATGATCTTCAGTAATAAACAGTTTGTAGATGGAATGATCTTCAGTAATAAACTTTTTCTTTTTCTTATCATAGTTTGTAGATGGAATGATCTTCAGTAATAAACAGTTTGTAGATGGAATGATCTTCAGTAATAAACAGTTTGTAGATGGAATGATCTTCAGTAATAAACTTTTTCTTTTTCTTATCATAGTTTGTAGATGGAATGATCTTCAGTAATAAACTTTTTCTTTTTCTTATCATAGTTTGTAGATGGAATGATCTTCAGTAATAAACAGTTTGTAGATGGAATGATCTTCAGTAATAAACAGTTTGTAGATGGAATGATCTTCAGTAATAAACTTTTTCTTTTCTTATCATAGTTTGTAGATGGAATGATCTTCAGTAATAAACAGTTTGTAGATGGAATGATCTTCAGTAATAAACAGTTTGTAGATGGAATGATCTTCAGTAATAAACAGTTTGTAGATGGAATGATCTTCAGTAATAAACTTTTTTTTTTCTTATCATAGTTTGTAGATGGAATGATCTTCAGTAATAAACTTTTTCTTTTTCTTATCATAGTTTGTAGATGGAATGATCTTCAGTAATAAACTTTTTCTTTTTCTTATCATAGTTTGTAGATGGAATGATCTTCAGTAATAAACAGTTTGTAGATGGAATGATCTTCAGTAATAAACAGTTTGTAGATGGAATGATCTTCAGTAATAAACAGTTTGTAGATGGAATGATCTTCAGTAATAAACTTTTTTTTTTCTTATCATAGTTTGTAGATGGAATGATCTTCAGTAATAAACTTTTTCTTATCATAGTTTGTAGATGGAATGATCTTCAGTAATAAACTTTTTCTTTTTCTTATCATAGTTTGTAGATGGAATGATCTTCAGTAATAAACAGTTTGTAGATGGAATGATCTTCAGTAATAAACTTTTTCTTTTCTTATCATAGTTTGTAGATGTGATCTTCAGTAATAAACTTTTTCTTTTTCTTATCATAGTTTGTAGATGGAATGATCTTCAGTAATAAACAGTTTGTAGATGGAATGATCTTCAGTAATAAACTTTTTCTTTTTCTTATCATAGTTTGTAGATGGAATGATCTTCAGTAATAAACAGTTTGTAGATGGAATGATCTTCAGTAATAAACAGTTTGTAGATGGAATGATCTTCAGTAATAAACTTTTTCTTTTTCTTATCATAGTTTGTAGATGGAATGATCTTCAGTAATAAACAGTTTGTAGATGGAATGATCTTCAGTAATAAACTTTTTCTTTTCTTATCATAGTTTGTAGATGGAATGATCTTCAGTAATAAACAGTTTGTAGATGGAATGATCTTCAGTAATAAACAGTTTGTAGATGGAATGATCTTCAGTAATAAACAGTTTGTAGATGGAATGATCTTCAGTAATAAACTTTTTCTTTTTCTTATCATAGTTTGTAGATGGAATGATCTTCAGTAATAAACAGTTTGTAGATGGAATGATCTTCAGTAATAAACTTTTTCTTTTTCTTATCATAGTTTGTAGATGGAATGATCTTCAGTAATAAACAGTTTGTAGATGGAATGATCTTCAGTAATAAACTTTTCTTTTTCTTATCATAGTTTGTAGATGGAATGATCTTCAGTAATAAACAGTTTGTAGATGGAATGATCTTCAGTAATAAACAGTTTGTAGATGGAATGATCTTCAGTAATAAACAGTTTGTAGATGGAATGATCTTCAGTAATAAACAGTTTGTAGATGGAATGATCTTCAGTAATAAACTTTTTCTTTTTCTTATCATAGTTTGTAGATGGAATGATCTTCAGTAATAAACTTTTTCTTTTTCTTATCATAGTTTGTAGATGGAATGATCTTCAGTAATAAACAGTTTGTAGATGGAATGATCTTCAGTAATAAACAGTTTGTAGATGGAATGATCTTCAGTAATAAACAGTTTGTAGATGGAATGATCTTCAGTAATAAACTTTTTTTTTTCTTATCATAGTTTGTAGATGGAATGATCTTCAGTAATAAACTTTTTCTTTTTCTTATCATAGTTTGTAGATGGAATGATCTTCAGTAATAAACTTTTCTTTTTCTTATCATAGTTTGTAGATGGAATGATCTTCAGTAATAAACAGTTTGTAGATGGAATGATCTTCAGTAATAAACTTTTTCTTTTTCTTATCATAGTTTGTAGATGGAATGATCTTCAGTAATAAACTTTTTCTTTTTCTTATCATAGTTTGTAGATGGAATGATCTTCAGTAATAAACAGTTTGTAGATGGAATGATCTTCAGTAATAAACTTTTTCTTTTTCTTATCATAGTTTGTAGATGGAATGATCTTCAGTAATAAACAGTTTGTAGATGGAATGATCTTCAGTAATAAACAGTTTGTAGATGGAATGATCTTCAGTAATAAACTTTTTCTTTTTCTTATCATAGTTTGTAGATGGAATGATCTTCAGTAATAAACAGTTTGTAGATGGAATGATCTTCAGTAATAAACTTTTTCTTTTTCTTATCATAGTTTGTAGATGGAATGATCTTCAGTAATAAACAGTTTGTAGATGGAATGATCTTCAGTAATAAACAGTTTGTAGATGGAATGATCTTCAGTAATAAACAGTTTGTAGATGGAATGATCTTCAGTAATAAACTTTTTCTTTTTCTTATCATAGTTTGTAGATGGAATGATCTTCAGTAATAAACAGTTTGTAGATGGAATGATCTTCAGTAATAAACTTTTTCTTTTTCTTATCATAGTTTGTAGATGGAATGATCTTCAGTAATAAACAGTTTGTAGATGGAATGATCTTCAGTAATAAACTTTTTTTTTCTTATCATAGTTTGTAGATGGAATGATCTTCAGTAATAAACAGTTTGTAGATGGAATGATCTTCAGTAATAAACAGTTTGTAGATGGAATGATCTTCAGTAATAAACAGTTTGTAGATGGAATGATCTTCAGTAATAAACAGTTTGTAGATGGAATGATCTTCAGTAATAAACTTTTTCTTTTTCTTATCATAGTTTGTAGATGGAATGATCTTCAGTAATAAACAGTTTGTAGATGGAATGATCTTCAGTAATAAACAGTTTGTAGATGGAATGATCTTCAGTAATAAACTTTTTCTTATCATAGTTTGTAGATGGAATGATCTTCAGTAATAAACAGTTTGTAGATGGAATGATCTTCAGTAATAAACAGTTTGTAGATGGAATGATCTTCAGTAATAAACAGTTTGTAGATGGAATGATCTTCAGTAATAAACAGTTTGTAGATGGAATGATCTTCAGTAATAAACTTTTTTTTCTTATCATAGTTTGTAGATGGAATGATCTTCAGTAATAAACTTTTTCTTTTTCTTATCATAGTTTGTAGATGGAATGATCTTCAGTAATAAACTTTTTCTTTTTCTAATCATAGTTTGTAGATGGAATGATCTTCAGTAATAAACAGTTTGTAGATGGAATGATCTTCAGTAATAAACTTTTTCTTTTCTTATCATAGTTTGTAGATGGAATGATCTTCAGTAATAAACAGTTTGTAGATGGAATGATCTTCAGTAATAAACTTTTTCTTTTTCTTATCATAGTTTGTAGATGGAATGATCTTCAGTAATAAACTTTTTCTTTTTCTTATCATAGTTTGTAGATGGAATGATCTTCAGTAATAAACTTTTTCTTTTTCTTATCATAGTTTGTAGATGGAATGATCTTCAGTAATAAACAGTTTGTAGATGGAATGATCTTCAGTAATAAACAGTTTGTAGATGGAATGATCTTCAGTAATAAACTTTTTCTTTTCTTATCATAGTTTGTAGATGGAATGATCTTCAGTAATAAACTTTTTTTTTTCTTATCATAGTTTGTAGATGGAATGATCTTCAGTAATAAACTTTTCTTTTTCTTATCATAGTTTGTAGATGGAATGATCTTCAGTAATAAACAGTTTGTAGATGGAATGATCTTCAGTAATAAACAGTTTGTAGATGGAATGATCTTCAGTAATAAACAGTTTGTAGATGGAATGATCTTCAGTAATAAACTTTTTTTTTCTTATCATAGTTTGTAGATGGAATGATCTTCAGTAATAAACTTTTTCTTTTTCTTATCATAGTTTGTAGATGGAATGATCTTCAGTAATAAACAGTTTGTAGATGGAATGATCTTCAGTAATAAACTTTTTCTTTTTCTTATCATAGTTTGTAGATGGAATGATCTTCAGTAATAAACAGTTTGTAGATGGAATGATCTTCAGTAATAAACAGTTTGTAGATGGAATGATCTTCAGTAATAAACTTTTTCTTTTTCTTATCATAGTTTGTAGATGGAATGATCTTCAGTAATAAACAGTTTGTAGATGGAATGATCTTCAGTAATAAACAGTTTGTAGATGGAATGATCTTCAGTAATAAACAGTTTGTAGATGGAATGATCTTCAGTAATAAACTTTTTCTTTTTCTTATCATAGTTTGTAGATGGAATGATCTTCAGTAATAAACAGTTTGTAGATGGAATGATCTTCAGTAATAAACAGTTTGTAGATGGAATGATCTTCAGTAATAAACTTTTTCTTTTTCTTATCATAGTTTGTAGATGGAATGATCTTCAGTAATAAACAGTTTGTAGATGGAATGATCTTCAGTAATAAACTTTTTCTTTTTCTTATCATAGTTTGTAGATGGAATGATCTTCAGTAATAAACTTTTCTTTTTCTTATCATAGTTTGTAGATGGAATGATCTTCAGTAATAAACAGTTTGTAGATGGAATGATCTTCAGTAATAAACAGTTTGTAGATGGAATGATCTTCAGTAATAAACTTTTTCTTATCATAGTTTGTAGATGGAATGATCTTCAGTAATAAACAGTTTGTAGATGGAATGATCTTCAGTAATAAACTTTTTCTTTTTCTTATCATAGTTTGTAGATGGAATGATCTTCAGTAATAAACAGTTTGTAGATGGAATGATCTTCAGTAATAAACAGTTTGTAGATGGAATGATCTTCAGTAATAAACAGTTTGTAGATGGAATGATCTTCAGTAATAAACTTTTTCTTTTCTTATCATAGTTTGTAGATGGAATGATCTTCAGTAATAAACCTTTTCTTTTTCTTATCATAGTTTGTAGATGGAATGATCTTCAGTAATAAACAGTTTGTAGATGGAATGATCTTCAGTAATAAACTTTTTCTTTTTCTTATCATAGTTTGTAGATGGAATGATCTTCAGTAATAAACTTTTTCTTTTTCTTATCATAGTTTGTAGATGGAATGATCTTCAGTAATAAACTTTTTCTTTTTCTTATCATAGTTTGTAGATGGAATGATCTTCAGTAATAAACAGTTTGTAGATGGAATGATCTTCAGTAATAAACTTTTTCTTATCATAGTTTGTAGATGGAATGATCTTCAGTAATAAACAGTTTGTAGATGGAATGATCTTCAGTAATAAACAGTTTGTAGATGGAATGATCTTCAGTAATAAACAGTTTGTAGATGGAATGATCTTCAGTAATAAACTTTTTCTTTTTTTTATCATAGTTTGTAGATGGAATGATCTTCAGTAATAAACAGTTTGTAGATGGAATGATCTTCAGTAATAAACAGTTTGTAGATGGAATGATCTTCAGTAATAAACTTTTTTTTTCTTATCATAGTTTGTAGATGGAATGATCTTCAGTAATAAACTTTTTCTTTTCTTATCATAGTTTGTAGATGGAATGATCTTCAGTAATAAACAGTTTGTAGATGGAATGATCTTCAGTAATAAACAGTTTGTAGATGGAATGATCTTCAGTAATAAACTTTTTCTTTTTCTTATCATAGTTTGTAGATGGAATGATCTTCAGTAATAAACAGTTTGTAGATGGAATGATCTTCAGTAATAAACAGTTTGTAGATGGAATGATCTTCAGTAATAAACAGTTTGTAGATGGAATGATCTTCAGTAATAAACTTTTTTTTTTCTTATCATAGTTTGTAGATGGAATGATCTTCAGTAATAAACTTTCTTTTTCTTATCATAGTTTGTAGATGGAATGATCTTCAGTAATAAACTTTTCTTTCTTATCATAGTTTGTAGATGGAATGATCTTCAGTAATAAACAGTTTGTAGATGGAATGATCTTCAGTAATAAACAGTTTGTAGATGGAATGATCTTCAGTAATAAACAGTTTGTAGATGGAATGATCTTCAGTAATAAACTTTTTTTTTCTTATCATAGTTTGTAGATGGAATGATCTTCAGTAATAAACTTTTTCTTTTTCTTATCATAGTTTGTAGATGGAATGATCTTCAGTAATAAACTTTTTCTTTTTCTTATCATAGTTTGTAGATGGAATGATCTTCAGTAATAAACAGTTTGTAGATGGAATGATCTTCAGTAATAAACTTTTTCTTTTTCTTATCATAGTTTGTAGGTGTTCTTATAATAGTTTGTAGATGGAATGATCTTCAGTAATAAACTTTTTCTTTTTCTTATCATAGTTTGTAGATGGAATGATCTTCAGTAATAAACAGTTTGTAGATGGAATGATCTTCAGTAATAAACTTTTTCTTTTTCTTATCATAGTTTGTAGATGGAATGATCTTCAGTAATAAACAGTTTGTAGATGGAATGATCTTCAGTAATAAACAGTTTGTAGATGGAATGATCTTCAGTAATAAACTTTTTCTTTTTCTTATCATAGTTTGTAGATGGAATGATCTTCAGTAATAAACAGTTTGTAGATGGAATGATCTTCAGTAATAAACTTTTTCTTTTTCTTATCATAGTTTGTAGATGGAATGATCTTCAGTAATAAACAGTTTGTAGATGGAATGATCTTCAGTAATAAACAGTTTGTAGATGGAATGATCTTCAGTAATAAACAGTTTGTAGATGGAATGATCTTCAGTAATAAACTTTTTCTTTTTCTTATCATAGTTTGTAGATGGAATGATCTTCAGTAATAAACAGTTTGTAGATGGAATGATCTTCAGTAATAAACTTTTTCTTTTTCTTATCATAGTTTGTAGATGGAATGATCTTCAGTAATAAACAGTTTGTAGATGGAATGATCTTCAGTAATAAACTTTTTCTTTTCTTATCATAGTTTGTAGATGGAATGATCTTCAGTAATAAACAGTTTGTAGATGGAATGATCTTCAGTAATAAACAGTTTGTAGATGGAATGATCTTCAGTAATAAACAGTTTGTAGATGGAATGATCTTCAGTAATAAACAGTTTGTAGATGGAATGATCTTCAGTAATAAACTTTTTCTTTTTCTTATCATAGTTTGTAGATGGAATGATCTTCAGTAATAAACAGTTTGTAGATGGAATGATCTTCAGTAATAAACAGTTTGTAGATGGAATGATCTTCAGTAATAAACTTTTTCTTATCATAGTTTGTAGATGGAATGATCTTCAGTAATAAACAGTTTGTAGATGGAATGATCTTCAGTAATAAACAGTTTGTAGATGGAATGATCTTCAGTAATAAACAGTTTGTAGATGGAATGATCTTCAGTAATTAACCAGTTTGTAGATGGAATGATCTTCAGTAATAAACTTTTTCTTTTTCTTATCATAGTTTGTAGATGGAATGATCTTCAGTAATAAACTTTTTCTTTTCTTATCATAGTTTGTAGATGGAATGATCTTCAGTAATAAACTTTTTCTTTTCTTATCATAGTTTGTAGATGGAATGATCTTCAGTAATAAACAGTTTGTAGATGGAATGATCTTCAGTAATAAACTTTTTCTTTTTCTTATCATAGTTTGTAGATGGAATGATCTTCAGTAATAAACAGTTTGTAGATGGAATGATCTTCAGTAATAAACTTTTTCTTTTCCTTATCATAGTTTGTAGATGGAATGATCTTCAGTAATAAACTTTTTCTTTTCTTATCATAGTTTGTAGATGGAATGATCTTCAGTAATAAACTTTCTTTTTCTTATCATAGTTGTAGATGAATGATCTTCAGTAATAAACTTTTTCTTTTCTTATCATAGTTTGTAGATGGAATGATCTTCAGTAATAACAGTTTGTAGATGGAATGATCTTCAGTAATAAACTTTTCTTTTTCTTATCATAGTTTGTAGATGGAATGATCTTCAGTAATAAACAGTTTGTAGATGGAATGATCTTCAGTAATAAACAGTTTGTAGATGGAATGATCTTCAGTAATAAACTTTTTCTTTTTCTTATCATAGTTTGTAGATGGAATGATCTTCAGTAATAAACAGTTTGTAGATGGAATGATCTTCAGTAATAAACTTTTCTTTTCTTATCATAGTTTGTAGATGGAATGATCTTCAGTAATAAACAGTTTGTAGATGGAATGATCTTCAGTAATAAACTTTTCTTTTCTATCATAGTTTGTAGATGGAATGATCTTCAGTAATAAACAGTTTGTAGATGGAATGATCTTCAGTAATAAACAGTTTGTAGATGGAATGATCTTCAGTAATAAACAGTTTGTAGATGGAATGATCTTCAGTAATAAACTTTTTCTTTTTCTTATCATAGTTTGTAGATGGAATGATCTTCAGTAATAAACAGTTTGTAGATGGAATGATCTTCAGTAATAAACAGTTTGTAGATGGAATGATCTTCAGTAATAAACTTTTTCTTTTTCTTATCATAGTTTGTAGATGGAATGATCTTCAGTAATAAACTTTTTCTTTTTCTTATCATAGTTTGTAGATGGAATGATCTTCAGTAATAAACAGTTTGTAGATGGAATGATCTTCAGTAATAAAACAGTTTGTAGATGGAATGATCTTCAGTAATAAACTTTTTCTTTTCTTATCATAGTTTGTAGATGAATGATCTTCAGTAATAAACTTTTTCTTTTTCTTATCATAGTTTGTAGATGGAATGATAATAAACAGTTTGTAGATGGAATGATCTTCAGTAATAAACAGTTTGTAGATGGAATGATCTTCAGTAATAAATTTTTTTTTCTTATCATAGTTTGTAGATGGAATGATCTTCAGTAATAAACAGTTTGTAGATGGAATGATCTTCAGTAATAAACAGTTTGTAGATGGAATGATCTTCAGTAATAAACAGTTTGTAGATGGAATGATCTTCAGTAATAAACTTTTTCTTTCTTATCATAGTTTGTAGATGGAATGATCTTCAGTAATAAAACTTTTCTTTTTCTTATCATAGTTTGTAGATGGAATGATCTTCAGTAATAAACTTTTTCTTTTCTAATCAATAGTTTGTAGATGGAATGATCTTCAGTAATAAACAGTTTGTAGATGGAATGATCTTCAGTAATAAACTTTTTCTTTTTCTTATCATAGTTTGTAGATGGAATGATCTTCAGTAATAAACAGTTTGTAGATGGAATGATCTTCAGTAATAAACTTTTTCTTTTCTAATAACAGTTTGTAGATGGAATGATCTTCAGTAATAAACTTTTTCTTTTTCTATCAATAGTTGTAGATGGAATGATCTTCAGTAATAAACTCTTTCTTTCTAATATCATTAGTTTGTAGATGGAATGATCTTCAGTAATAACTTTTTTCTTTTTCTTATATAATTTTGTAGAGGAATGTTTCAGTAATAAAACAGTTGTAGATGAATGATCTTCAGTAATAACTTTTTCTTTTTCTTATCAAGTTTGTAGATGGAATGATTTCAGTAATAACAGTTGTAGATGGAATGATCTTCAGTAATAAAACAGTTTGTAGATGGAATGATCTTCAGTAATAAACTTTTCTTTTTCTTATCATAGTTTGTAGATGGAATGATCTTCAGTAATAACAGTTTGTAGATGAATGATCTCAGTAATAAACTTTTTTTTATATAGTTTGTAGATGGAATGATCTTCAGTAATAAACAGTTGTAGATGGAATGATCTTCAGTAATAACTCTTTTCTTTTCTTATCATAGTTTGTAGATGAATGATCTTCAGTAATAAACAGTTTGTAGATGGGAATGATCTTCAGTAATAAAAGTTTGTAGATGGAATGATCTTCAGTAATAAACAGTTTGTAGATGGAATGATCTTCAGTAATAAACTTTTCTTTTCTATCATAGTTTGTAGGGAATGATCTTCAGTAATAAACAGT
>JAAVKF010000066.1:0-57695 GCA_012070555.1 Brugia pahangi | reverse complement strand
AGGAATAGAATAGGAATAGAATAGAATAGAAAAGGAAGAATAGAATAGAATTAGAATAGAATAGAAACATAATTAGAATAGAATAGAATTAAAATAGAATAGAATAGAACAGAAATAGAATAGAATAGAATTAGAATAAGAATAAATAGAATTAGAATAGATTAGAATTGAATAGATTAAAATAGAATAGAATTAGAAAGAAAGAATAGAATAGAATGGAATAGAATTAGAATGGAATAGAATGAAGAGAATAGAATAGAATAGAATTAGAATAGAATAGAGTTAGAATAGATAGGAATAGAATAGAATAGAATAGAATAGAATAGAATAGAATAGAAATAGAATAGGAATAGAATAGGAATAGGAATAGAAATAGGAATAGAATAGGAATAGAATAGAAATAGAATAGGAATAGAATAGGAATAGAATAGGAATAGAATTAGAAAGAAAGATAGAATAGGAATAGATAATAGGAATAGAATAGAATAGAACAGGAATAGAATAGAATAGAATAGATATGGCGAATATAATAGGATAGAATAGGAATATAATAGAATAGAATAGGAATAGATAGAATAGACAGAATAGAATGAACAGAATAGAATAGAATAGAATAGAATAGAATAGAGCAGAATAGAATAGAATAGAATAGAATAGGAATAGAAGGAATAGAATAGAATAGAATAGGAATAGAATAGAATAGAATAGAAAATAGAATAGGAATAGAAAGGAATAGAATAGGAATAGAATGGGAATAGAATAGGAATAGAACAGGAATAGAATAGGAATAGAATAGGAATAGAATAGGACAGAATAGGAATAGAATAGAATGGAATAGGAATAGAATAGGAGTAGAATAGGAATAGAATAGGAACTGAATAGGAATAGAATAAAATAGAATAGGAATAGAATAGGAATAGAACAGGAATAGAATAGGATAGTAGGAATAGAATAAGAGGAATAGGAAATAGAATAGAATAGAATAGGAATGGACAGGAATAGAATAGGAATAGAATAGGATAGAATAGGAATAGAATAGAATGAATAGAATTGAATAGGAATAGAATAGGATAGAACAGGAGTAGAATAGAATAGAATAGAATGAATAGGAATAGAATAGGAATTGACAGGAATATAATAGGAATAGAATAGGAAATAGAATAGAATAGAACAGAATAGAATGAACAGAATGGAATAGAACAGAATAGAATAGAATAGAGCAGAATAGAATAGAATAAGAATAGAATAGGAATAGAATAGGAATAGAATAGAAATAGAATAGGAAAGGAATAGGAATAGAATAGGAATGGAATAGGAATAGAATAGGAATAGAATAGAACAAATTAGAATGGAACAGAATTAAAATAATAGAATAGAACAGAAATAGATTAGAATAGATTAGAATAGAATAGAATTAGAATAGAAATAGAATAGAATTGGAATAGAACAGAATTAGAATAGAATAGATTTTAATGGAATAGAAATAGAATGGATAGAATGAAGAGAATAGAATAGAATAGAATAGAATAGAGTTAGAATAGAATGCGAATAGAATTAGAATGGACAGAATAAAATAGAATAGAATGGGAATAGAATAGGAATAGAAGAGGAATAAAGAATAGGAATAGAATAGGAATAGAAAGGGATAGTAGAATAGAATAGAATAGAATTAGAATAGAATAGAATAGGAATGAATAGGAATAGAATAGAACAGAATAGAATAGAATAGAATAGTACAGAAAAAGAATAGAATAGGAATAGAATAGGAATAGAAATAAGAATAGAATAAAATAGAATAGGAATAGAATAGGAATAGAATAGGAATAGAAAGAGGAATAGAATAGAATAGAATAAGAATAGAATAGGAAATAGAATAGAAATAGAATAGGAATAGAAAGGAATAGAATAAGGAAAATAAAGAAGGAATAAGAATAATAGAATAGAACAGGAAATAGAATAGAATAGAATAGAATAGAACAGGAATAGAATAGGATAGAATAGGAATAGAATAGGAATGGAATAGAATAGAATAAGAATAGAACAGGAATAGAATAGAATAGAATAGGAATAGAATAGGAATAGAATAGTGATAATAAAATTTTCCAGTTCTATTTAATAGAATTTAGAATTTAAATTTCACATAAATCGTAGATTTTAAATTTAGTATAAAATGGGGAAAAAATTAGTGCGTTTTCTTTTGTTCTATTTTTAAAAAATAGATAAAATTTTATCAATTTTGTTATCAAAATACCAATATTAATTTTGATAAGTGAATAAGAATTTTATGTTATTTCGAAAATTGAGTAAAAATTTTCAATTGTCTGTTATTTGTACGCATATTTCTTTTCATATGTTTAGCAGTTGGATCATCTAATACAACAATTGATTATTGTTAAGAAAGTTTTAAAAAGGATTTGAATCAATATTTTTTCCGAAATTTTTTTTTTCTTAACTTTTAATTTATTTAGCTTTTAATTTTTCTTTTAAATTAGAATCCAGTTAATAGCATTTTTTTTTACCATTTTTTTTTTTCTTCAACGATGCCTTTATTTAAACAATCATTCAATTTGAATGTAGAATTTTATATTAGAGTGGTTTTTTAGAATAGAATAGAAAAAAAAAAAAATGTGAAAATTCGTTTATTTTGAAATTTTTCTCAAATAAAATATCCAACACAATAATAAATGGAGCAATATTTTTTTTTCTTGCTACTATTATGCTAATTGATTGACAAAATGAATTTATTCGAAATTATAGAGTGAAATCATCCTATACTTATAGTTTTGAGTAAATTTAAAATAAAAACAGCATTGAATGATGATGATTTGTTTAATTAACTATTGATGATAGCAATAAAATCAAATTGTCAAGTAAACATTAAAAAAAGGTTACAAAAAATCTTAAAGAGTTTTCTTTACTCTGTAATTAAAGTGTAATTAAACAAAGACTATAATTTAATGCACACTTAATGAAATTTCATCACTGTATAATAAAAAAGTCACGTATACCAAAAAAAAAAATTATGAAAAAAAAGGTCACGTATACCTAAAAAATATCTTTACTATACAATTAAATTGCATGAAGAAAAGGTAACTTAGACAAATTCCACTTTGTTACTGTATAATAAATTGCATGGAACAAAGGTTACGTACGTTAAATGAACTATCTTCACTACATAGTTAAATTGTATGGTGAATATTTACATAATTTCCATTTTCTCATCACGTACTGACTGATTCAGTCAATAACTTTCTCATCACGTACTGACTGATTCAGTCAAGAATAGGAATAGAAAAGGAATAGAATAGAAATAGAATAGGAATAAAATAGGAATAGAATAAGAATAGAATAGGAATAGAATAGGAATAGAATAGAAATAGAATAGGAATAGAATAAGAATAGAATAGGAATAGAATAGGAATAGAATAGAAACAGAATAGAACAGAATAGAATTAGAATAGAACAGAATAAGAATAGAATAGAATTAGAATAGAATAGAACTGAAATAGAATAGAATCAGAATAGAATAGAATAGAATAGAATAGAATAGAATAGAATAGAATTGGAATAGAAATAGAACAGAAATACAATAGAATAGAATTAGATTAGAATAGAATTAGAATAGAACAGAATAAGAATAGAATAGAATTAGAATAGAACAGAATAAGAATAGAATAGAATTAGAATAGAATAGAACTGAAATAGAATAGAATCAGAATAGATAGAATAGATTGGAATAGAACAGAATTAGAATAGAATAGAATTATAATGAATAGAATTAGAATGGAGTAGAATTGGAAGAGAATAGAATAGAATAGAATTAGAATAGAATAGAGCCAGAATAGAGTAAGAATAGAATTAGAATGAAACAGAATAGAATAGAATAGAATAGGAATAGAATAGGAATAGAATAGGAATAGAACAGGAATAGAACAGGAATAGAATAGGAATAGAATAGGAATAGAACAGGAATAGAAATGGAATAGAACAGGAATAGAACAGGAACAGAATAGGAATAGAATAGCAATAGAATAGGAATTGAATAGGAATATAATAAGAATATATAGGAATATAGGAATAGAATAGGAACAGGACAGGAATAGAATAGGAATAGAATAGGAACAGAATAGGAATAGAATAGGAATAGGATAGGAAAAGAATAGGAATAGAATAGGAATGGAAGAGGAATAGAATAGGAATAGAATAGAACATAATTTTTTCTTGCTACTATTATGCTAATTGATTGACAAAATGAATTTATTCGAAATTATAGATGTGAATCATCCTATACTTATAGTTTTGAGTAAATTTAAAATAAAAACAGCATTGAAATGATGATGATTTGTTTAATTAACTATTGATGATAGCATAAAATCAAAATTGTCAAGTAAACATTAAAAAAAGGTTACAAAAATCTTAAAGAGTTTTCTTTACTTTGTAATTAAAGTGTATTAAACAAAGACTATAATTTAATGCACACTTAATGAAATTTCATCACTGTATAATAAAAAGTCACGTATACCAAAAAAAAAATTATGAAAAAAAGGTCACGTATCCTAAAAAAAATATCTTTAACTATACAATTAAATTGCATGAAGAAAAGGTCACTTAGACAAATTCCACTTTGTTACTGTATAATAAAATTGCATGGAACAAAGGTTACGTACGCTTAAATGAACTATCTTCACTACATAGTTAAATTGTATGGTGAATATTTACATAATTTCCATTTTCTCATCAGGTACTGAATGATTCAGTCAATAACTTTTCTCATCACGTACTGACTGATTCAGTCAAGAATAGGAATAGAAAAGGAATAGAATAGAAATAGAATAGGAATAAAATAGGAATAGAATAAGAATAGAATAGGAATAGAATAGGAATAGAATAGAAATAGAATAGGAATAGAATAGAATAGAATAGAAATAGAATAGGAATAGAATAGGAATAGAATAGAAACAGAATAGAACAGAATTAGAATGGAACAGAATTAAAATAGAATAGAATAGAACAGAAATAGAATAGAATAGAATTAGAATAGAATAGAATAGAATTAGAATAGAATAGAATAGAATAGAATAAGAATAGAATAGAATTAGAATAGAAACAGAATAAGAATAGAATAGAATTAGAATAGAACAGAATAAGAATAGAATAGAATTAGAATAGAATAGAATTGAAATAGAATAGAATCAGAATAGAATAGAATAGAATAGAATAGAATTGGAATAGAACAGAATTAGAATAGAATAGAATTATAATGGAATAGAATTAGAATGGAATAGAATTGGAAGAGAATAGAATAGAATAGAATAGGAATAGAATAGGAATAGAATAGGAATAGAATAGGAATAGAATAGGAATAGAATAGGAATAGAATGGAATAGAACAGGAATAGAATAGGAATAGAATAGGAATAGAATAGAATAGAATAGGAATAGAATAGGAATAGAATAAGAATATAATAGGAATATAATAGGAATAGAATAGGAATAGAATAGGAATAGAATAGGAATAGAATAGGAAAGAATAGGAATAGAATAGGAATAGAATAGGAATAGAATAGGAATAGAATAGGAATAGAATAGGAATAGAATAGGAATAGAATAAGAATAGAATAGGAATAGAATAAGAATAGAATAGGAATAGAATAGGAATAGAATAGGAATAGAATAGAACAGAATAGAATAGGAATAGAATAGGAATAGAATAGGAATAGAATAGGAATAGAATAGGAATGGAATAGGAATAGAATAAGAATAGAATAGGAATAGAATATTAATAGAATAGGAATAGAATAGGAAAAGAATAGGAATAGAATAAGAATAGAAAAGGAATAGAATAGGAATAGAATAGGAATAGAATAGGAATAGAATAGAATAGAAAAGAATAGAATAGGAATAGAATAGGAATATGGCAGGAATATAATAGGAATAGAATAGGAATAGAATTGGAATAGAATAGGAATAGAAGTAGAATAGAACAGAATAGAATGCAACAGAATAGAATAGAACAGAATAGAATAGAATAGAGCAGAATAGAATAGAATAAGAATAGAATAGGAATAGAATAGGAATAGAATAGGAATAGAATAGGAATAGAACAGGAATAGAATAGGAATAGAATAGGAATATGGCAGGAATATAATGGGAATAGAATAGGAATATAATTGGAATAGAATAGGAATAGAGTAGAATAGAACAGAATAGAATGCAACAGAATAGAATAGAACAGAATAGAATAGAATAGAGCAGAATAGAATAGAATAAGAATAGAATAGGAATAGAATAGGAATAGAACAGGAATGGAATAGGAATAGAATAGGAATAGAATAGAAATAGAATAGGAATAGAAAGGAATAGAATAGGAATAGAATGGAATAGGAATAGAATAGAACAGGAATAGAATGGAATAGAATAGGATAGAATAGGAACAGAATAGGAATAGAATAAAATGGAATAGGAATAGAATAGGAGTAGAATAGGAATAGAATAGGAATAGAATAGGAATAGAATAAAAATAGAATAGGAATAGAATAGGAATAGAACAGGAATAGAATAGGAATAGAATAGGAATAGAATAAGAATGGAATAGGAATAGAATAGGAATAGAATAGGAATGGAACAGGAATAGAATAGGAATGGAATAGGAATAGAATAGGAATAGAATAGGAATGAGTAGGAATAGAATAGGAATAGAATAGGAATAGAACAGGAGTAGAATAGGAATAGAATAAGAATGGAATAGGAATAGAATAGGAATATGACAGGAATATAATAGGAATAGAATAGGAATAGAATAGAATAGAACAGAATAGAATGCAACAGAATGGAATAGAACAGAATAGAATAGAATAGAGCAGAATAGAATAGAATAAGAATAGAATAGGAATAGAATAGGAATAGAATAGGAATAGAATAGAAATAGAATAGGAAAGGAATAGGAATAGAATAGGAATGGAATAGGAATAGAATAGGAATAGAATAGAACATAATTAGAATGGAACAGAATTAAAATAGAATAGAATAGAACAGAAATAGATTAGAATAGAATTAGAATAGAATAGAATTAGAATAGAATAGAATAGAATTGGAATAGAAACAGAATTAGAATAGAATAGAATTTTAATGGAATAGAAATAGAATGGAATAGAATTGGAAGAGAATAGAATAGAATTAGAATAGAATAGAGTTAGAATAGAGTGCGAATAGAATTAGAATGGAACAGAATAAAATAGAATAGAATGGGAATAGAATAGGAATAGAAGAGGAATAGAATAGGAATAGAATAGGAATAGAAAAGGGATAGAATAGGAATAGAATAGGAATAGAGTAGAAATAGAATGGGAATGGAATAGGAATAGAATAGAACAGAATAGAATAGAATAGAATAGAACAGAAAAGAATAGAATAAGAATAGAATAGGAATAGAATAAGAATAGAAAAAATAGAATAGGAATAGAATAGGAACAGAATAGGAATAGAAGAGGAATAGAATAAGAATAGAATAGAATAGAATATAGAATAGAATAGAAATAGAATAGGAATAGAATAGGAATGGAATAGTGATAGAATAGGAATAGAATAGAACAGAATAGAATAGGAATAGAATAGGAATAGAACAGGAATAGAATAGGAATAGAATAGGAATAGAATAGGAATGGAATAGGAATAGAATAAGAATAGAATAGGAATAGAATATTAATAGAATAGGAATAGAATAGGAATAGAATAGTGATAATAAAATTTTCCAGTTCTATTTAATAGAATTCGAATTTAACATTTCACATAAATCGTAGAATTTTAAAATTTTGTATAAAATGGGGAAAAAATTCGTGCGTTTTCTTTTGTTCTATTTTAAAAAATAGATAAAATTTTATCATTTTGTTATCAAAATCTTAAAATATTAATTTTGATAAGTGATAAGAAAATTTTTATGTTATTTCGAAAAATTGAGTAAAAATTTTTCAATTTGTCTGTTATTTGTACGGAATATATTCTTTTCATATGTTTAGCAGTTGATTGCACATCTAATAAACAATTGAATTAATTGTAAGAAAGTTTTAAAAAGGGATTTGTTATCACATATTTTTTCCGAAATTTTTTGTTTTCTTAACTTTTAATTTATTTAGCTTTTAATTTTTCTTTTAAATTCCAATCCATTTTAATAGCATTTTTTTTTTTTACCATTTTTGTTTTTTTCTTCAACGATGCCTTTATTTAAACAATCATTCAATTTGAATGTAGAATTTTATATTAGAGTGGTTTTTTTGTATAGTATACGAAAAAAAAAAAATGTGAAAATTCGTTTATTTTGAAATTTTTCTCAAATAAAATATCCAACAGAATAATAAACTGGAGCAATATTTTTTTTTCTTGCTACTATTATGCTAATTGATTGACAAAATGAATTTATTCGAATTATAGATGTGAAATCATCTATACTTATAGTTTTGAGTAAATTTAAAATAAAAACAGCATTGAAATGATGATGATTTGTTTAATTAACTATTGATGATAGCATAAAATCAAAATTGTCAAGTAAACATTAAAAAAGGTTACAAAAATCTTAAAGAGTTTTCTTTACTCTGTAATTAAAGTGTATTAAACAAAGACTATAATTTAATGCACACTTAATGAAATTTCATCACTGTAAATAAAAAAGTCACGTATAAAAAAAAAATTATGAAAAAAAAGTCACGTATACCTAAAAAAATATCTTTACTATACAATTAAATTGCATGAAGAAAAGGTAACTTAGACAAATTCCACTTTGTTACTGTATAATAAAATTGCATGAACAAAGGTTACGTACGCTTAAATGAACTATCTTCACTACATAGTTAAATTGTATGGTGAATATTTACATAATTTCCATTTTCTCATAGTACTGACTGATTCAGTCAATAACTTTTCTCATCACGTACTGACTGATTCAGTCAAGAATAGGAATAGAAAAGGAATAGAATAGAAATAGAATAGGAATAAATAGGAATAGAATAAGAATAGAATAGGAATAGAATAGGAATAGAATAGAAATAGAATAGGAATAGAATAGAATAGAATAGAATAGAATAGGAATAGAATAGAAACAGAATAGAACAGAATAGAATTAGAATAGAACAGAATAAGAATAGAATAGAATTAGAATAGAATAGAACTGAAATAGAATAGAATCAGAATAGAATAGAATAGAATAGAATAGAATAGAATAGAATAGAATTGGAATAGAAATAGAACAGAAATAGAATAGAATAGAATTAGATTAAATAGAATTAGAATAGAAAGAATAAGAATAGAATAGAATTAGAATAGAAAGAATAAGAATAGAATAGAATTAGAATAGAATAGAACTGAAATAGAATAGAATCAGAATAGAATAGAATAGATTGGAATAGAAAGAATTAGAATAGAATAGATTATAATGGAATAGAATTAGAATGGAGTAGAATTGGAAGAGAATAGAATAGAATAGAATTAGAATAGAATAGAGCAGAATAGAGTAAGAATAGAATTAGAATGAAACAGAATAGAATAGAATAGAATAGGATAGAATAGGAATAGAATAGAATAGAACAGGAATAGAACAGGAATAGAATAGGAATAGAATAGGATAGAACAGGAATAGAATGGAATAGAACAGGATAGAACAGGAACAGAATAGGAATAGAATAGCAATAGAATAGGAATTGAATAGGAATATAAATAAGAATATAATAGGAATATAAATAGGAATAGAATAGGAAAGACAGGAATAGAATAGGAATAGAATAGGACAGAATAGGAATAGAATAGGAATAGGATAGGAAAAGAATAGGAATAGAATAGGAATGAAGAGGAATAGAATAGGAATAGAATAAACAAATAATTTTTTCTTGCTACTATTATGCTAATTGATTGACAAATGAATTATTCGAATTATAGATGTGAAATCATCCTATACTTAAGTTTTGAGTAAATTAAAAATAAATACAGCATTGAAATGATGATGATTTGTTTAAAATTAAACTATTGATGGATAGAATAAAATCAAAATTGTCAAGTAAACATTAAAAAAGGTTAACAAAAATAAAGAGTTTTCTTTACTTTGTAATTAAAAGTGTATTAACAAAGACTATAATTTAATGCACACTTAAATGAAATTTCATCAGTATATAAAAAAGTCACGTATACCAAAAAAAAAAATTATGAAAAAAAAAGGTCACGTTACCTAAAAAAAAAATATCTTTACTATAGAATTAAATTGCATGAAGAAAAGGTCACTTAGACAAATTCCACTTTGTTACTGTATAAATAAAAAATTGCATGGAACAAAGTTAGTACGCTTAAATGAACTATCTTCACTAATAGTTAAATTGTATGGTGAATATTTACAATAATTTCCATTTTCTCATCAGAAGTACTGACTGATTCAGTCAATAACTTTTCTCATCACGTACTGACTGATTCAGTCAAGAATAGGAATAGAAAAGGAATAGAATAGAAATAGAATAGGAATAAATAGGAATAGAATAAGAATAGAATAGGAATAGAATAGGAATAGAATAGAAATAGAATAGGAATAGAATAAGAATAGAATAGGAATAGAATAGGAATAGAATAGGAATAGAATAGAAACAGAATAGAACAGAATTAGAATGGAACAGAATTAAAATAGAATAGAATAGAACAGAAATAGAATAGAATAGAATTAGAATAGAATAGAATAGAATTAGAATAGAATTAGAATTGAATAGAATAAGAATAGAATAGAATTAGAATAGAACAGAATAAGAATAGAATAGAATTAGAATAGAACAGAATAAGAATAGAATAGAATTAGAATAGAATAGAACTGAAATAGAATAGAATCAGAATAGAATAGAATAGAATAGAATAGAATTGGAATAGAACAGAATTAGAATAGAATAGAATTATAATGGAACAGAATTAGAATGGAGTAGAATTGGAAGAGAATAGAATAGAATAGAATAGGAATAGAATAGGAATAGAATAGGAATAGAATAGGAATAGAATAGGAATAGAATAGGAATAGAACTGGAATAGAACAGGAATAGAACAGGAACAGAATAGGAATAGAATAGAATAGAATAGGAATAGAATAGGAATAGGAATAAGAATAGGAATAGAATAGAATAGGAATAGAATAGGAATAGAACAGGAATAGAATAGGAATAGAATAGAATAGAATAGGAATAGAATAGAATAGAATAGGAATAGAATAGGAATAGAATAGGAATAGAATAGGAATAGAATAGGAATAGAATAAGAATAGAATAGGATAGAATAAGAATAGAATAGGAATAGAATAGGAATAGAATAGAACAGAATAGAATAGGAATAGAATAGGAATAGAATAGAATAGAATAGAATAGAATAGGAATGGAATAGGAATAGAATAAGAATAGAACAGGAATAGAATATTAATAGAATAGGAATAGAATAGGAAAAGAATAGGAATAGAATAAGAATAGAAAAGGAATAGAATAGGAATAGAATAGGAATAGAATAGGAATAGAATAGGAATAGAATAGGAATAGAATAGGAATAGAATAGGAATATGGAAGGAATAGAATAGGAATAGAATAGGAATAAATTGGAATAGAATAGGAATAGAATAGAATAGAACAGAATAGAATGCAAACAGAATAGAATAGAACAGAATAGAATAGAATAGAGCAGAATAGAATAGAATAAGAATAGAATAGGAATAGAATAGGAATAGAATAGGAATAGAATAGGAATAGAACAGGAATAGAATAGGAATAGAATAGGAATATAAGAAGAATAGAATGGGAATAGAATAGGAATATAATTGGAATAGAATAGGAATAGAATAGAATAGAACAGAATAGAATGCAACAGAATAGAATAGAACAGAATAGAATAGAATAGGATAGAATAGAATAGAATAAGAATAGAATAGGAATAGAATAGGAATAGAATAGGAATGGAATAGGAATAGAATAGGAATAGAATAGAATAGAATAGGAATAGAATAGGAATAGAATAGGAATGGAATGGGAATAGAATAGGAATAGAAGGAATAGAATAGGAATAGAATAGGAATAGAATAGGAATAGAATAGGAATAGAATAATGGAATAGGAATAGAATAGGAATAGAATAGGAATAGAATAGGAATGAATAGGAATAGAATAAAAATAGAATAGGAATAGAATAGGAATAGAACAGGAATAGAATAGGAATAGAATAGGAATAGAACAAGAATAGAATAGAATAGAACAGGAATAGAATAGAATAGAACAGAATAGAATAGGAATAGAATAGGAATAGAATAGAATAGAATAGAATGGAGAAATGAATAGGAATAGAATAGGAATAGAATAGGAGCAGAATAGGAATAGAATAAGAATAGAATAGGAATAGAATAGGAATATGACAGGAATATAATAGGAATAGAATAGAATAGAATAGAATAGAATAGAATAGAATAGAACAGAATGGAATAGAACAGAATAGAATAGAATAGAGCAGAATAGAATAGAATAAGAATAGAATAGGAATAGAATAGGAATAGAATAGGAATAGAATAGGAATAGAATAGAAAGAATAGGAATAGAATAGGAATAGAATAGAATAGAATAGAACATAATTAGAATGGAACAGAATTAAAAATAGAATAGAATAGAACAGAAATAGATTAGAATAGAATTAGAATAGAATAGAATTAGAACAGAATAGAATAGAATTGGAATAGAACAGAATTAGAATAGAATAGAATTTTAATGGAATAGGAATAGAATGGAATAGAATTGGAAGAGAATAGAATAGAATTAGAATAGAATAGAGTTAGAATAGAGTGCGAATAGAATTAGAATGGAACAGAATAAAATAGAATAGAATGGGAATAGAATAGGAATAGAAGAGGAATAGAATAGGAATAGAATAGGAATAGAATAGGAATAGAATAGAAATAGAATAGGAATAGAATAGGAAAAGAATAGGAATGGAATAAGAATAGAAAAGGAATAGAATAGGAATAGAATAGGAACAGAATAGAATAGAATAGGAATAGAACAGGAATAGAATAGGAATAGAATAGGAATATGGCAGGAATATAATGAAATAGAATAGGAATATAATTGGAATAGAATAGGAATAGAGTAGAATAGAACGAATAGAATGCAACAGAATAGAATAGAACAGAATAGAATAGAATAGGCAGAATGAATAGAATAAGAATAGAATAGGAATAGAATAGGAATAGAACAGGAATGGAATAGAATAGAATAGGAATAGAATAGAAATAGAATAGGAATAGAAGAGGAATAGAATAGGAATGGAATGAACAGAATAGAATAGAACAGGAATAGAATAGAATAGAATAGGAATAGAATAGGAACAGAATAGAATAGAATAAGAATGGAATAGAATAGAATAGGAGTAGAATAGGAATAGAATAGGAACTGAATAGGAATAGAATAAAAATCGAATAGGAATAGAATAGGAATAGAACAGAATAGAATAGAATAGAATAGGAATAGAATAAGAATGGAATAGGAATAGAATAGGAATAGAATAGGAATGGAACAGGAATAGAATAGAATGGAATAGGAATAGAATAGGAATAGAATAGGAATGGAGTAGGAACTGAATAGGAATAGAATAGGAATAGAACAGGAGTAGAATAGGAATAGAATAAGAATGGAATAGAACAGAATAGAATATGACAGGAACATAATAGAATAGAATAGGAATAGAATAGAATAGAAACAGAATAGAATAGCAACAGAATGGAATAGAAAGCATAGAATAGAATAGAGCAGAATAGAATAGAATAAGAATAGAATAGGAATAGAATAGGAATAGAATAGGAATAGAATAGAAAGAATAGAGGAACAGGAATAGAATAGGAATGGAATAGGAATAGAATAGAATAGAATAGAACATAATTAGAATGGAACAGAATTAAAATAGAATAGAATAGAACAGAAATAGATTAGAATAGAATTAGAATAGAATAGAATTAGAATAGAATAGAATAGAATTGGAATAGAACAGAATTAGAATAGAATAGAATTTTAATGGAATTAGAATAGAATGGAATAGAATTGGAAGAGAATAGAATAGAATTAGAATAGAATAGAGTTAGAATAGAGGCGAATAGAATTAGAATGGAACAGAATAAATAGAATAGAATGGGAATAGTATAGGAATAGAAGATGAATAGAATAGAATAGAATAGGAATAGAAAAGGATACAGAATAGAATAGAATAGAACAGAGTAGAAATAGAATGGAATGGAATAGAATAGAATAGGAATAGAATATGAATAGAACAGAAGAATAGGAATAGAATAGGAATAGAACAGGAATAGAAATGAATAGAATAGGAATAGAACAGGAACAGAATAGGAATAGAATAGCAATAGAATAGAATTGAATAGAATATAAAAGAATATAATAGGAATATAATAGGAATAGAATAGGAACAGAACAGAATAGAATAGAATAGAATAGGAACAGAATAGGAATAGAATAGAATAGGATAGGAATAGAATAGGAATAGAATAGGAATGGAATAGGAATAGAATAGAATAGAATAAGAATAGAATAGGGATAGAATAGGAATAGAACAAGAATAGAATAGGAATAGAATAGGAATAGAATAGGAATAGAATAGAACAGAATAGAATAGAATAGAATAGGAATAGAACAGAATAGAATAGGAATAGAATAGGAATAGAATAGGAATGGAATAGAATAGAATAAGAATAGAACAGGAATAGAATATTAATAGAATAGAATAGAATGGAAAAGAATAGGAATAGAATAAGAACAGAATAGAATAGAATAGGAATAGAATAGGAATAGAATAGGAATAGAACAGGAATAGAATAGGAATAGAATAGGAATATGGCAGGAATATAATAGGAATAGAATAGGAATATAATTGGAATAGAATAGGAATAGAATAGAATCAGAATAGAATCAGAATAGAACATAATTAGAATGGAACAGAATTAAAATAGAATAGAATAGAACAGAAGTAGAATAGAATAGAATTAGAATAGAATAGAATAGAATTAGAATAGAATTAGAATTGAATAGAATTGAAATAGAATAGAATTAGAATAGAATAGAATAGAATTGGAATAGAATAGAATAGAATTCGAATAGAATTAGAATAGAATAGAATTAGAATGGAATAGAATTAGAATGGAATAGAATTGGAAGAGAATAGAATAGAATAGAATTAGAATAGAATAGAGTTAGAATAGAGTAGGAATAGAATTAGAATAGAACAGAATAGAATAGAATAGAATAGAATAGAATAGAATAGGAATAGAAGAGGAATAGAATAAGAATAGATAGGAATAGAATAGGAATAGAATAGAATAGAATAGGAATAGAATAGGAAAGAATAGAATAGAATAAGAATAGAATAGGAATAGAATAGGAATAGAATAGAATAGAACAGGAATAGAATAGGAATAGAATAGAAATATGGCAGGAATATAATAGGAATAGAATAGGAATATAATTGGAATAGAATAGAATAGAGTAGAATGGAAAGAATAGAATGCAACAGAATAGAATAGAGCAGAATAGGATAGAGCAGAATAGAATAGAATAAGAATAGAATAGGAATAGAATAGGAATAGAATAGGAATGGAATAGGAATAGAATAGGAGTAGAATAGAAATAGAATAGGAATAGAAGAGGAATAGAATAGGAATGGAATAGGAATAGAATAGGAATAGAACAGGAATAGAATAGGAATAGAAAAGGAATAGAATAGAATAGAATAGAATCAGAATAGAACATAATTAGAATGGAACAGAATTAAAATAGAATAGAATAGAACAGAAATAGAATAGAATAGAATTAGAATAGAATAGAATAGAATTAGAATAGAATTTGAATTGAATAGAATTGAAATAGAATAGAATAGAATAGAATAGAATAGAATTATAATGGAATAGAATTAGAATGGAATAGAATTGGAAGAGAATAGAATAGAATAGAATTAGAATAGAATAGAGTTAGAATAGAGTAGGAATAGAATTAGAATAGAACAGAATAGAATAGAATAGAATAGGAATAGAATAGGAATAGAAGAGGAATAGAATAAGAATAGAATAGAATAGAATAGGAATAGAATAGAAATAGAATAGGAATAGAATAGGAAAAGAATAGGAATAGAAGAATAGAAAAGGAATAGAATAGGAATAGAATAGGAATAGAATAGGAATAGAATAGGAATAGAACAGGAATAGAATAGGAATAGAATAGGAATATGGCAGGAATATAATGGGAATAGAATAGGAATATAATTGGAATAGAATAGGAATAGAGTAGAATAGAACAGAATAGAATGCAACAGAATAGAATAGAACAGAATAGAATAGAATAGAGCAGAATAGAATAGAATAAGAATAGAATAGGAATAGAATAGGAATAGAACAGGAATGGAATAGGAATAGAATAGGAGTAGAATAGAAATAGAATAGGAATAGAAGAGGAATAGAATAGGAATAGAATGGGAATAGAATAGGAATAGAACAGGAATAGAATAGGAATAGAATAGGAATAGAATAGGAACAGAATAGGAATAGAATAAGAATGGAATAGGAATAGAATAGGAGTAGAATAGGAATAGAATAGGAACTGAATAGGAATAGAATAAAAATAGAATAGGAATAGAATAGGAATAGAACAGGAATAGAATAGGAATAGAATAGGAATAGAATAAGAATGGAATAGGAATAGAATAGGAATAGAATAGGAATGGAACAGGAATAGAATAGGAATGGAATAGGAATAGAATAGGAATAGAATAGGAATGGAGTAGGAACTGAATAGAAATAGAATAGGAATAGAACAGGAGTAGAATAGGAATAGAATAAGAATGGAATAGGAATAGAATAGGAATATGACAGGAATATAATAGGAATAGAATAGGAATAGAATAGAATAGAACAGAATAGAATGCAACAGAATGGAATAGAACAGCATAGAATAGAATAGAGCAGAATAGAATAGAATAAGAATAGAATAGGAATAGAATAGGAATAGAATAGGAATAGAATAGAAATAGAATAGGAAAGGAATAGGAATAGAATAGGAATGGAATAGGAATAGAATAGGAATAGAATAGAACATAATTAGAATGGAACAGAATTAAAATAGAATAGAATAGAACAGAAATAGATTAGAATAGAATTAGAATAGAATAGAATTAGAATAGAATAGAATAGAATTGGAATAGAACAGAATTAGAATAGAATAGAATTTTAATGGAATAGAAATAGAATGGAATAGAATTGGAAGAGAATAGAATAGAATTAGAATAGAATAGAGTTAGAATAGAGTAAGCGAATAGAATTAGAATGGAACAGAATAAAATAGAATAGAATAGGAATAGAATAGGAATAGAAGAGGAATAGAATAGGAATAGAATAGGAATAGAAAAGGGATAGAATAGGAATAGAATAGGAATAGAATAGAAATAGAATAGGAATGGAATAGGAATAGAATAGAACAGAATAGAATAGAATAGAATAGTACAGAAAAGAATAGAATAAGAATAGAATAGGAATAGAATAAGAATAGAGTAAAAATAGAATAGGAATAGAATAGGAACAGAATAGGAATAGAAGAGGAATAGAATAAGAATAGAATAAGAATAGAATAGGAATAGAATAGAAATAGAATAGGAATAGAATAGGAATGGAATAGGAATAGAATAGGAATAGAATAGAACAGAATAGAATAGGAATAGAATAGGAATAGAACAGGAATAGAATAGGAATAGAATAGGAATAGAATAGGAATGGAATAGGAATAGAATAAGAATAGAACAGGAATAGAATATTAATAGAATAGGAATAGAATAGGAATAGAATAGTGATAATAAAATTTTCCAGTTCTATTTAATAGAATTTCGAATTTAACATTTCACATAAATCGTAGAATTTTAAAATTTTGTATAAAAATGGGGAAAAAAAATTCGTGCGTTTTCTTTTGTTCTATTTTTAAAAAATAGATAAAATTTTATCAATTTTGTTATCAAAATCTTACCAATATTAATTTTGATAAGTGATAAGAAAATTTTTATGTTATTTCGAAAAAATTGAGTAAAAATTTTTCAATTTGTCTGTTATTTGTACGCATATTTCTTTTCATATGTTTAGCAGTTGATTGCACATCTAATACAACAATTGAATTAATTGTTAAGAAAGTTTTAAAAAGGGATTTGTTATCACATATTTTTTCCGAAATTTTTTGTTTTCTTAACTTTTAATTTATTTAGCTTTTAATTTTTCTTTTAAATTCCAATCCATTTTAATAGCATTTTTTTTTTTTACCATTTTTGTTTTTTTCTTCAACGATGCCTTTATTTAAACAATCATTCAATTTGAAATGTAGAATTTTATATTAGAGTGGTTTTTTTGTATAGTATACGAAAAAAAAAAAATGTGAAAATTCGTTTATTTTGAAATTTTTCTCAAATAAAATATCCAACACAATAATAAACTGGAGCAATATTTTTTTTTCTTGCTACTATTATGCTAATTGATTGACAAAATGAATTTATTCGAAATTATAGATGTGAAATCATCCTATACTTATAGTTTTGAGTAAATTTAAAATAAAAACAGCATTGAAATGATGATGATTTGTTTAATTAACTATTGATGATAGCATAAAATCAAAATTGTCAAGTAAACATTAAAAAAAGGTTACAAAAATCTTAAAGAGTTTTCTTTACTCTGTAATTAAAGTGTATTAAACAAAGACTATAATTTAATGCACACTTAATGAAATTTCATCACTGTATAATAAAAAAGTCACGTATACCAAAAAAAAATTATGAAAAAAAGGTCACGTATACCTAAAAAAAATATCTTTACTATACAATTAAATTGCATGAAGAAAAGGTAACTTAGACAAATTCCACTTTGTTACTGTATAATAAAATTGCATGGAACAAAGGTTACGTACGCTTAAATGAACTATCTTCACTACATAGTTAAATTGTATGGTGAATATTTACATAATTTCCATTTTCTCATCACGTACTGACTGATTCAGTCAATAACTTTTCTCATCACGTACTGACTGATTCAGTCAAGAATAGGAATAGAAAAGGAATAGAATAGAAATAGAATAGGAATAAAATAGGAATAGAATAAGAATAGAATAGGAATAGAATAGGAATAGAATAGAAATAGAATAGGAATAGAATAAGAATAGAATAGGAATAGAATAGGAATAGAATAGAAACAGAATAGAACAGAATAGAATTAGAATAGAACAGAATAAGAATAGAATAGAATTAGAATAGAATAGAACTGAAATAGAATAGAATCAGAATAGAATAGAATAGAATAGAATAGAATAGAATTGGAATAGAAATAGAACAGAAATACAATAGAATAGAATTAGATTAGAATAGAATTAGAATAGAACAGAATAAGAATAGAATAGAATTAGAATAGAACAGAATAAGAATAGAATAGAATTAGAATAGAATAGAACTGAAATAGAATAGAATCAGAATAGAATAGAATAGAATTGGAATAGAACAGAATTAGAATAGAATAGAATTATAATGGAATAGAATTAGAATGGAGTAGAATTGGAAGAGAATAGAATAGAATAGAATTAGAATAGAATAGAGCCAGAATAGAGTAAGAATAGAATTAGAATGAAACAGAATAGAATAGAATAGAATAGGAATAGAATAGGAATAGAACAGGAATAGAACAGGAATAGAATAGGAATAGAATAGGAATAGAACAGGAATAGAAATGGAATAGAACAGGAATAGAACAGGAACAGAATAGGAATAGAATAGCAATAGAATAGGAATTGAATAGGAATATAATAAGAATATAATAGGAATATAATAGGAATAGAATAGGAACAGGACAGGAATAGAATAGGAATAGAATAGGAACAGAATAGGAATAGAATAGGAATAGAATAGGAATGGAAGAGGAATAGAATAGGAATAGAATAGAACATAATTTTTTCTTGCTACTATTATGCTAATTGATTGACAAAATGAATTTATTCGAAATTATAGATGTGAAATCATCCTATACTTATAGTTTTGAGTAAATTTAAAATAAAAACAGCATTGAAATGATGATGATTTGTTTAATTAACTATTGATGATAGCATAAAATCAAAATTGTCAAGTAAACATTAAAAAAAGGTTACAAAAATCTTAAAGAGTTTTCTTTACTTTGTAATTAAAGTGTATTAAACAAAGACTATAATTTAATGCACACTTAATGAAATTTCATCACTGTATAATAAAAAAGTCACGTATACCAAAAAAAATTATGAAAAAAAAGGTCACGTATACCTAAAAAAAATATCTTTACTATACAATTAAATTGCATGAAGAAAAGGTCACTTAGACAAATTCCACTTTGTTACTGTATAATAAAATTGCATGGAACAAAGGTTACGTACGCTTAAATGAACTATCTTCACTACATAGTTAAATTGTATGGTGAATATTTACATAATTTCCATTTTCTCATCACGTACTGACTGATTCAGTCAATAACTTTTCTCATCACGTACTGACTGATTCAGTCAAGAATAGGAATAGAAAAGGAATAGAATAGAAATAGAATAGGAATAAAATAGGAATAGAATAAGAATAGAATAGGAACAGAATAGGAATAGAATAGAAATAGAATAGGAATAGAATAAGAATAGAATAGGAATAGAATAGGAATAGAATAGAAACAGAATAGAACAGAATTAGAATGGAACAGAATTAAAATAGAATAGAATAGAACAGAAATAGAATAGAATAGAATTGGAATAGAAGAGAACTAGAATAGAATTGGAATAGAAATAGAACAGAAATAGAATAGAATAGAATTAGATTAGAATAGAATTAGAATAGAACAGAATAAGAATAGAATAGAATTAGAATAGAACAGAATAAGAATAGAATAGAATTAGAATAGAACAGAATAAGAATAGAATAGAATTAGAATAGAATAGAACTGAAATAGAATAGAATCAGAATAGAATAGAATAGAATAGAATTGGAATAGAACAGAATTAGAATAGAATAGAATTATAATGGAACAGAATTAGAATGGAGTAGAACTTGGAAGAGAATAGAATAGAATAGAATAGGAATAGAATAGGAATAGAATAGGAATAGAACAGGAATAGAATAGGAATAGAATAGGAATATGGCAGGAATATAATAGGAATAGAATAGGAATATAATTGGAATAGAATAGGAATAGAATAGAATCAGAATAGAATTAGAATAGAACATAATTAGAATGGAACAGAATTAAAATAGAATAGAATAGAACAGAAATAGAATAGAATAGAATAGAATAGAATAGAATAGAATAGAATTAGAATAGAATTAGAATTGAATAGAATTGAAATAGAATAGAATTGGAATAGAATAGAATAGAATACGAATAGAATTAGAATAGAATAGAATTATAATGGAATAGAATTAGAATGGAATAGAATTGGAAGAGAATAGAATAGAATAGAATAGAATAGAATAGAGTTAGAATAGAGTAGGAATAGAATTAGAATAGAACAGAATAGAATAGAATAGAATAGGAATAGAATAGGAATAGAATAGGAATAGAAGAGGAATAGAATAAGAATAGAATAAGAATAGAATAGGAATAGAATAGAAATAGAATAGGAATAGAATAGGAAAAGAATAGGAATAGAATAAGAATAGAATAGGAATAGAATAGGAATAGAATAGGAATAGAATAGGAATAGAACAGGAATAGAATAGGAATAGAATAGGAATATGGCAGGAATATAATAGGAATAGAATAGGAATATAATTGGAATAGAATAGGAATAGAGTAGAATAGAACAGAATAGAATGCAACAGAATAGAATAGAACAGAATAGAATAGAATAGAATAGAGCAGAATAGAATAGAATAAGAATAGAATAGGAATAGAATAGGAATAGAATAGGAATAGAACAGGAATAGAACTGGAATAGAACAGGAATAGAATAGGAATAGAATAGGAATAGAATAGCAATAAAATAGGAATTGAATAGGAATATAATAAGAATAGAATAGGAATAGAATAGGAATAGAATAGGAACAGAACAGGAATAGAATAGGAATAGAATAGAACAGAATAGGAATAGAATAGGAATAGGATAAGAATAGAATAGGAATAGAATAGGAATGAATAGGAATAGAATAGAATAGAATAAGAATAGAATAGGAATAGAATAGAATAGAATAGAATAGAATAGAATAGAATAGAATAGGAATAGAATAGAACAGAATAGAATAGGAATAGAATAGGAATAGAATAGAATAGAATAGGAATAGAATAGGAATGGAATAGGAATAGAATAAGAATAGAACAGGAATAGAATATTAATAGAATAGGAATAGAATAGGAAAAGAATAGGAATAGAATAAGAACAGAATAAGAATAGAATAGGAATAGAATAGGAATAGAATAGGAATAGAACAGGAATAGAATAGGAATAGAATAGGAATATGGCAGGAATATAATAGGAATAGAATAGGAATAGAATTGGAATAGAATAGGAATAGAATAGAATCAGAATAGAATTAGAATAGAACATAATTAGAATGGAACAGAATTAAAATAGAATAGAATAGAACAGAAATAGAATAGAATAGAATTAGAATAGAATAGAATAGAATTAGAATAGAATTAGAATTGAATAGAATTGAAATAGAATAGAATTGGAATAGAATAGAATAGAATTAGAATAGAATTAGAATAGAATAGAATTATAATGGAATAGAATTAGAATGGAATAGAATTGGAAGAGAATAGAATAGAATAGAATAGAATAGAATAGAATAGAATAGAGTTAGAATAGAGTAGGAATAGAATTAGAATAGAACAGAATAGAATAGAATAGAATAGAATAGAATAGGAATAGAATAGGAATAGAATAGGAATAGAATAAGAATAGAATAAGAATAGAATAGGAATAGAATAGAAATAGAATAGGAATAGAATAGGAAAAGAATAGGAATAGAATAAGAATAGAATAGGAATAGAATAGGAATAGAATAGGAATAGAATAGGAATAGAACAGAATAGAATAGGAATAGAATAGGAATATGGCAAGAATATAATAGGAATAGAATAGGAATATAATTGGAATAGAATAGAAATAGAGTAGAATAGAACAGAATAGAATGCAACAGAATAGAATAGAGCAGAATAGAATAGAATAGAATAGAGCAGAATAGAATAGAATAAGAATAGAATAGGAATAGAATAGAATAGAACAGAATGGAATAGGAATAGAATAGAATAGGAATAGAATAGAATAGGAATAGAAAGGAATAGGAATAGAATGGAATGGGAATAGAATAGAATAGAAAGGAATAGAATAGGAATAGAATAGGAATAGAATAGAATCAGAATAGAACATAATTAGAATGGAACAGAATTAAATAGAATAGAATAGAACAGAAATAGAATAGAATAGAATAGAATAGAATAGAATAGAATTAGAATAGAATTTGAATTGAATAGAATTGAATAGAATAGAATTAGAATAGAATAGAATTGAATAGAATAGAATAGAATATAATGAATAGAATTAGAATGGAATAGAATGGAATAGAATAGAATAGAATAGAATAGAGAGTTAGAATGAGTAGGAATAGAATAGAATAGAACAGAATAGAATAGAATAGAATAGAATAGAATAGGAATAGAAGAGAATAGAAAGAATAGAATAGGAATAGAATAGGAATAGAATAGAAATAGAATAGGAATAGAATAGGAAAAGAATAGGAATGGAATAAGAATAGAAAAGGAATAGAATAGGAATAGAATAGGAATAGAATAGGAATATGGCAGGAATATAATAGGAATAGAATAGGAATAGAATAGGAATAGAATAGAAATAGAATAGGAATAGAATAAGAATAGAATAGGAATAGAATAGGAATAGAATAGAAACAGAATAGAACAGAATGGAACAGAATTAAAATAGAATAGAATAGAACAGAAATAGAATAGAATAGAATTGGAATAGAAGAGAACTAGAATAGAATTGGAATAGAAATAGAACAGAAATACAATAGAATAGAATTAGATTAGAATAGAATTAGAATAGAACAGAATAAGAATAGAATAGAATTAGAATAGAACAGAATAAGAATAGAATAGAATTAGAATAGAACAGAATAAGAATAGAATAGAATTAGAATAGAATAGAACTGAAATAGAATAGAATCAGAATAGAATAGAATAGAATAGAATAGAATTGGAATAGAACAGAATTAGAATAGAATAGAATTATAATGGAACAGAATTAGAATGGAGTAGAACTGGAAGAGAATAGAATAGAATAGAATAGAATAAGAATAGAATAGGAATAGAATAGGAATAGAATAGGAATAGAATAGGAATAGAACAGGAATAGAACAGGAATAGAATAGGAATAGAATAGGAATAGAACAGGAATAGAACTGGAATAGAACAGGAATAGAACAGGAACAGAATAGGAATAGAATAGCAATAGAATAGGAATTGAATAGGAATATAATAAGAATATAATAGGAATATAATAGGAATAGAATAGGAACAGAACAGGAATAGAATAGGAATAGAATAGGAACAGAATAGAACAGAATAGAATAGAATAGAAAATGGAACAGAATAGAATAGAATAGAATAAGAATAGAATAGAATAGAACAAGAATAGAATAGAATAGAATAGAATAGAATAGGAACAGAATAGAACAGAATAGAATAGGAATAGAATAGGAATAGAACAGGAATAGAATAGGAATAGAATAGGAATAGAATAAGAATGGAATAGGAATAGAATAAGAATAGAACAGGAATAGAATATTAATAGAATAGGAATAGAATAGGAAAAGAATAGGAATAGAATAAGAACAGAATAAGAATAGAATAGGAATAGAATAGGAATAGAATAGGAATAGAATAGGAATATGGCAGGAATAGAATAGGAATAGAATAGGAATATAATTGGAATAGAATAGGAATAGAATAGAATCAGAATAGAATCAGAATAGAACATAATTAGAATGGAACAGAATTAAAATAGAATAGAATAGAACAGAAATAGAATAGAATAGAATTAGAATAGAATAGAATAGAATTAGAATAGAATTAGAATTGAATAGAATTGAAATAGAATAGAATTGGAATAGAATAGAATAGAATTCGAATAGAATTAGAATAGAATAGAATTATAATGGAATAGAATTAGAATGGAATAGAATTGGAAGAGAATAAGAATAGAATAGAATTAGAATAGAATAGAACTGAAATAGAATAGAATCAGAATAGAATGGAATAGAATAGAATAGAATTGGAATAGAACAGAATTAGAATAGAATAGAATTATAATGGAATAGAATTAGAATGGAGTAGAATTGGAAGAGAATAGAATAGAATAGAATTAGAATAGAATAGAGCCAGAATAGAGTAAGAATAGAATTAGAATGGAACAGAATAGAATAGAATAGAACAGGAATAGAAATGGAATAGAACAGGAATAGAACAGGAACAGAATAGGAATAGAATAGCAATAGAATAGGAATTGAATAGGAATATAATAAGAATATAATAGGAATATAATAGGAATAGAATAGGAACAGGACAGGAATAGAATAGGAATAGAATAGGAACAGAATAGGAATAGAATAGGAATAGGATAGGAAAAGAATAGGAATAGAATAGGAATGGAAGAGGAATAGAATAGGAATAGAATAGAACATAATTTTTTCTTGCTACTATTATGCTAATTGATTGACAAAATGAATTTATTCGAAATTATAGATGTGAAATCATCCTATACTTATAGTTTTGAGTAAATTTAAAATAAAAACAGCATTGAAATGATGATGATTTGTTTAATTAACTATTGATGATAGCATAAAATCAAAATTGTCAAGTAAACATTAAAAAAAGGTTACAAAAATCTTAAAGAGTTTTCTTTACTTTGTAATTAAAGTGTATTAAACAAAGACTATAATTTAATGCACACTTAATGAAATTTCATCACTGTATAATAAAAAAGTCACGTATACCAAAAAAAAAAATTATGAAAAAAAAGGTCACGTATACCTAAAAAAAATATCTTTACTATACAATTAAATTGCATGAAGAAAAGGTCACTTAGACAAATTCCACTTTGTTACTGTATAATAAAATTGCATGGAACAAAGGTTACGTACGCTTAAATGAACTATCTTCACTACATAGTTAAATTGTATGGTGAATATTTACATAATTTCCATTTTCTCATCACGTACTGACTGATTCAGTCAATAACTTTCTCATCACGTACTGACTGATTCAGTCAAGAATAGGAATAGAAAAGGAATAGAATAGAAATAGAATAGGAATAATGGCAGGAATAGAATAAGAATAGAATAGGAACAGAATAGGAATAGAATAGAAATAGAATAGGAATAGAATAAGAATAGAATAGGAATAGAATAGGAATAGAATAGAAACAGAATAGAACAGAATTAGAATGGAACAGAATTAAAATAGAATAGAATAGAACAGAAATAGAATAGAATAGAATTGGAATAGAAGAGAACTAGAATAGAATTGGAATAGAAATAGAACAGAAATACAATAGAATAGAATTAGATTAGAATAGAATTAGAATAGAACAGAATAAGAATAGAATAGAATTAGAATAGAACAGAATAAGAATAGAATAGAATTAGAATAGAACAGAATAAGAATAGAATAGAATTAGAATAGAATAGAACTGAAATAGAATAGAATCAGAATAGAATAGAATAGAATAGAATTGGAATAGAACAGAATTAGAATAGAATAGAATTATAATGGAACAGAATTAGAATGGAGTAGAATTGGAAGAGAATAGAATAGAATAGAATAGGAATAGAATCGGAATAGAATAGGAATAGAACAGGAATAGAATAGGAATAGAATAGGAATATGGCAGGAATATAATAGGAATAGAATAGGAATATAATAGGAATAGAATAGGAATAGAATAGAATCAGAATAGAATTAGAATAGAACATAATTAGAATGGAACAGAATTAAAATAGAATAGAATAGAACAGAAATAGAATAGAATAGAATTAGAATAGAATAGAATAGAATTAGAATAGAATTAGAATAGAATAGAATTGAAATAGAATAGAATTGGAATAGAATAGAATAGAATAGGAATAGAATTAGAATAGAATAGAATTATAATGGAATAGAATTAGAATGGAATAGAATTGGAAGAGAATAGAATAGAATAGAATAGAATAGGAATAGAATAGGAATAGAAGAGGAATAGAATAAGAATAGAATAAGAATAGAATAGGAATAGAATAGAAATAGAATAGGAATAGAATAGGAAAAGAATAGGAATAGAATAAGAATAGAATAGGAATAGAATAGGAATAGAATAGGAATAGAATAGGAATAGAACAGGAATAGAATAGGAATAGAATAGGAATATGGCAGGAATATAATAGGAATAGAATAGGAATATAATTGGAATAGAATAGGAATAGAGTAGAATAGAACAGAATAGAATACAACAGAATAGAATAGAGCAGAATAGAATAGAATAGAATAGAGCAGAATAGAATAGAATAAGAATAGAATAGGAATAGAATAGGAATAGAACAGGAATAGAATAGGAATAGAATAGGAATAGAATAGAAATAGAATAGAATAGAAGAGGAATAGAATAGGAATGGAATAGGAATAGAATAGGAATAGAACAGGAATAGAATAGGAATAGAATAGGAATAGAATAGAATCAGAATAGAACATAATTAGAATGGAATAGAATTAAAATAGAATAGAATAGAACAGAAATAGAATAGAATATAATTAGAATAGAATAGAATAGAATTAGAATAGAATTTGAATTGAATAGAATTGAAATAGAATAGAATTAGAATAGAATAGAATAGAATTGGAATAGAATAGAACAGAATTATAATGGAACAGAATTAGAATGAACAGAACTAACATAATATGAATAGAACAGAATAGAATAGAATAGAATAGGAATAGAATTAGAATAGAACAGAATAGAATAGAATAGAATAGGAATAGAATAGAATAGAAGATGAATAGAACAAGAATAGAATAGAATAGAATAAAAATAGAATAGAATAGAATAGAATAGAATAGGAAAAGAATAGGAATAGAATAAGAATAGAAAAGGAATAGAATAGGAATAGAATAGGAATAGAATAGGAATATGGCAGGAATATAATAGGAATAGAATAGGAATAGAATAGAATAGAATAGAAATAGAATAGAATAGAATAGAATAGAATAGGAATAGAATAGGAATAGAATAGAAACAGAATAGAACAGAATGGAACAGAATTAAAATAGAATAGAATAGAATAGAAATAGAATAGAATAGAATTGGAATAGAAGAGAACTAGAATAGAATTGGAATAGAAATAGAACAGAAATACAATAGAATAGAATTAGATTAGAATAGAATTAGAATAGAACAGAATAAGAATAGAATAGAATTAGAATAGAACAGAATAAGAATAGAATAGAATTAGAATAGAACAGAATAAGAATAGAATAGAATTAGAATAGAATAGAACTGAAATAGAATAGAATCAGAATAGAATAGAATAGAATAGAATAGAATTGGAATAGAACAGAATTAGAATAGAATAGAATTATAATGGAACAGAATTAGAATGGAATAGAACTGGAAGAGAATAGAATAGAATAGAATAGAATAGGAATAGAATAGGAATAGAATAGGAATAGAATAGGAATAGAATAGGAATAGAACAGGAATAGAACAGGAATAGAATAGGAATAGAATAGGAATAGAACAGGAATAGAACTGGAATAGAACAGGAATAGAACAGGAACAGAATAGGAATAGAATAGCAATAGAATAGGAATTGAATAGAATATAATAAGAATATAATAGGAATATAATAGAATAGAATAGAAACAGAACAGGAATAGAATAGGAATAGAATAGGAACAGAATAGGAATAGAATAGGAATAGGATAGGAATAGAATAGGAATAGGAATAGGAATGGAATAGGAATAGAATAGGAATAGAATAAGAATAGAATAGGAATAGAACAAGAATAGAATGGAACAGAATAGAATAGAATAGGAATAGAATAGAATCAATAGAATAGGAATAGAATAGGAATAGAACAGGAATAGAATAGGAATAGAATAAGAATGGAATAGGAATAGAATAAGAATAGAACAGGAATAGAATATTAATAGAATAGGAATAGAATAGGAAAAGAATAGGAATAGAATAAGAACAGAATAAGAATAGAATAGGAATAGAATCGGAATAGAATAGGAATAGAATAGGAATATGGCAGGAATATAATAGGAATAGAATAGGAATATAATTGGAATAGAATAGGAATAGAATAGAATCAGAATAGAATCAGAATAGAACATAATTAGAATGGAACAGAATTAAAATAGAATAGAATAGAACAGAAATAGAATAGAATAGAATTAGAATAGAATAGAATAGAATTAGAATAGAATTAGAATTGAATAGAATTGAAATAGAATAGAATTAGAATAGAATAGAATAGAATTGAATAGAATAGAATAGAATTCGAATAGAATTAGAATAGAATAGAATTATAATGGAATAGAATTAGAATGGAATAGAATTGGAAGAGAATAGAATAGAATTAGAATAGAATAGAGTTAGAATAGAGTAGGAATAGAATTAGAATAGAACAGAATAGAATAGAATAGAATAGAATAGGAATAGAAGAGGAATAGAATAAGAATAGAATAAGAATAGAATAGGAATAGAATAGAAATAGAATAGGAATAGAATAGGAAAAGAATAGGAATAGAATAAGAATAGAATAGGAATAGAATAGGAATAGAATAGGAATAGAATAGGAATAGAACAGGAATAGAATAGGAATAGAATAGGAATATGGCAGGAATATAATAGGAATAGAATAGGAATATAATTGGAATAGAATAGGAATAGAGTAGAATAGAACAGAATAGAATGCAACAGAATAGAATAGAGCAGAATAGAATAGAATAGAATAGAGCAGAATAGAATAGAATAAGAATAGAATAGGAATAGAATAGGAATAGAACAGGAATGGAATAGGAATAGAATAGGAGTAGAATAGAAATAGAATAGGAATAGAAGAGGAATAGAATAGGAATGGAATGGGAATAGAATAGGAATAGAACAGGAATAGAATAGGAATAGAATAGGAATAGAATAGAATCAGAATAGAATCAGAATAGAACATAATTAGAATGGAACAGAATTAAAATAGAATAGAATAGAACAGAAATAGAATAGAATATAATTAGAATAGAATAGAATAGAATTAGAATAGAATTTGAATTGAATAGAATTGAAATAGAATAGAATTAGAATAGAATAGAATAGAATTGGAATAGAATAGAATGGAATAGAGTTAGAATAGAGTAGGAATAGAATTAGAATAGAACAGAATAGAATAGAATAGAATAGGAATGGAATAGGAATAGAAGAGGAATAGAATAAGAATAGAATAGGAATAGAATAAGAATAGAATAGAAATAGAATAGAATAGAATGAAAGAATAGGAATGGAATAAGAATAGAATAAGGAATAGAATAGGAATAGAATAGGAATAGAATAGGAATATGCATAGAATATAATAGGAATAGAATAGGAATAGAATAGGAATAGAATAGAAATAGAATAGAATAGAATAAGAATAGAATAGAATAGGAATAGAATAGAAACAGAATAGAACAGAATTAGAATGGAACAGAATTAAAATAGAATAGAATAGAACAGAAATAGAATAGAATAGAATTGGAATAGAAGAGAACTAGAATAGAATTGGAATAGAAATAGAACAGAAATACAATAGAATAGAATTAGATTAGAATAGAATTAGAATAGAACAGAATAAGAATAGAATAGAATTAGAATAGAACAGAATAAGAATAGAATAGAATTAGAATAGAATAGAACTGAAATAGAATAGAATCAGAATAGAATAGAATAGAATAGAATAGAATAGAATTGGAATAGAACAGAATTAGAATAGAATAGAATTATAATGGAACAGAATTAGAATGGAGTAGAACTGGAAGAGAATAGAATAGAATAGAATAGAATAGGAATAGAATAGGAATAGAATAGGAATAGAATAGGAATAGAACAGGAATAGAACAGGAATAGAATGGGAATAGAATAGGAATAGAACAGGAATAGAAATGGAATAGAACAGGAATAGAACAGGAACAGAATAGGAATAGAATAGCAATAGAATAGGAATTGAATAGGAATATAATAAGAATATAATAGGAATATAATAGGAATAGAATAGGAACAGAACAGGAATAGAATAGGAATAGAATAGGAACAGAATAGGAATAGAATAGGAATAGGATAGGAAAAGAATAGGAATAGGATAGGAAAAGAATAGGAATAGAATAGGAATGGAAGAGGAATAGAATAGGAATAGAATAGAACATAATTTTTTCTTGCTACTATTATGCTAATTGATTGACAAAATGAATTTATTCGAAATTATAGATGTGAAATCATCCTATACTTATAGTTTTGAGTAAATTTAAAATAAAAACAGCATTGAAATGATGATGATTTGTTTAATTAACTATTGATGATAGCATAAAATCAAAATTGTCAAGTAAACATTAAAAAAAGGTTACAAAAATCTTAAAGAGTTTTCTTTACTTTGTAATTAAAGTGTATTAAACAAAGACTATAATTTAATGCACACTTAATGAAATTTCATCACTGTATAATAAAAAAGTCACGTATACCAAAAAAAAAATTATGAAAAAAAAGGTCACGTATACCTAAAAAAAATATCTTTACTATACAATTAAATTGCATGAAGAAAAGGTCACTTAGACAAATTCCACTTTGTTACTGTATAATAAAATTGCATGGAACAAAGGTTACGTACGCTTAAATGAACTATCTTCACTACATAGTTAAATTGTATGGTGAATATTTACATAATTTCCATTTTCTCATCACGTACTGACTGATTCAGTCAATAACTTTTCTCATCACGTACTGACTGATTCAGTCAAGAATAGGAATAGAAAAGGAATAGAATAGAAATAGAATAGGAATAAAATAGGAATAGAATAAGAATAGAATAGGAATAGAATAGGAATAGAATAGAAATAGAATAGGAATAGAATAAGAATAGAATAGGAATAGAATAGGAATAGAATAGAAACAGAATAGAACAGAATTAGAATGGAACAGAATTAAAATAGAATAGAATAGAACAGAAATAGAATAGAATAGAATTGGAATAGAAGAGAACTAGAATAGAATTGGAATAGAAATAGAACAGAAATACAATAGAACAGAATCAGATTAGAATAGAATTAGAATAGAACAGAATAAGAATAGAATAGAATTAGAATAGAACAGAATAAGAATAGAATAGAATTAGAATAGAATAGAACTGAAATAGAATAGAATCAGAATAGAATAGAATAGAATAGAATAGAATAGAATTGGAATAGAACAGAATTAGAATAGAATAGAATTATAATGGAATAGAATTAGAATGGAGTAGAATTGGAAGAGAATAGAATAGAATAGAATTAGAATAGAATAGAGCCAGAATAGAGTAAGAATAGAATTAGAATGGAACAGAATAGAATAGAATAGGAATAGAATAGGAATAGAATAGGAATAGAATAGGAATAGAACAGGAATAGAACAGGAATAGAATAGGAATAGAATAGGAATAGAACAGTAATAGAAATGGAATAGAACAGGAATAGAACAGGAACAGAATAGGAATAGAATAGCAATAGAATAGGAATTGAATAGGAATATAATAAGAATATAATAGGAATATAATAGGAATAGAATAGGAACAGAACAGGAATAGAATAGGAATAGAATAGGAACAAAATAGGAATAGAATAGGAATAGGATAGGAAAAGAATAGGAATAGAATAGGAATGGAAGAGGAATAGAATAGGAATAGAATAGAACATAATTTTTTCTTGCTACTATTATGCTAATTGATTGACAAAATGAATTTATTCGAAATTATAGATGTGAAATCATCCTATACTTATAGTTTTGAGTAAATTTAAAATAAAAACAGCATTGAAATGATGATGATTTGTTTAATTAACTATTGATGATAGCATAAAATCAAAATTGTCAAGTAAACATTAAAAAAAGGTTACAAAAATCTTAAAGAGTTTTCTTTACTCTGTAATTAAAGTGTATTAAACAAAGACTATAATTTAATGCACACTTAATGAAATTTCATCACTGTATAATAAAAAAGTCACGTATACCAAAAAAAAAAATTATGAAAAAAAAGGTCACGTATACCTAAAAAAATATCTTTACTATACAATTAAATTGCATGAAGAAAAGGTCACTTAGACAAATTCCACTTTGTTACTGTATAATAAAATTGCATGGAACAAAGGTTACGTACGCTTAAATGAACTATCTTCACTACATAGTTAAATTGTATGGTGAATATTTACATAATTTCCATTTTCTCATCACGTACTGACTGATTCAGTCAATAACTTTTCTCATCACGTACTGACTGATTCAGTCAAGAATAGGAATAGAAAAGGAATAGAATAGAAATAGAATAGGAATAAAATAGGAATAGAATAAGAATAGAATAGGAATAGAATAGGAATAGAATAGAAATAGAATAGGAATAGAATAAGAATAGAATAGGAATAGAATAGGAATAGAATAGAAACAGAATAGAACAGAATAGAATTAGAATAGAACAGAATAAGAATAGAATAGAATTAGAATAGAATAGAACTGAAATAGAATAGAATCAGAATAGAATAGAATAGAATAGAATAGAATAGAATTGGAATAGAAATAGAACAGAAATACAATAGAATAGAATTAGATTAGAATAGAATTAGAATAGAACAGAATAAGAATAGAATAGAATTAGAATAGAACAGAATAAGAATAGAATAGAATTAGAATAGAATAGAACTGAAATAGAATAGAATCAGAATAGAATAGAATAGAATAGAATAGAATTGGAATAGAACAGAATTAGAATAGAATAGAATTATAATGGAATAGAATTAGAATGGAGTAGAATTGGAAGAGAATAGAATAGAATGGAATTAGAATAGAATAGAGCCAGAATAGAGTAAGAATAGAATTAGAATGGAACAGAATAGAATAGAATAGAATAGGAATAGAATAGGAATAGAACAGGAATAGAACAGGAATAGAATAGGAATAGAATAGGAATGGAATAGGAATAGAATAAGAATAGAACAGGAATAGAATATTAATAGAATAGGAATAGAATAGTGATAATAAAATTTTCCAGTTCTATTTAATAGAATTTCGAATTTAACATTTCACATAAATCGTAGAATTTTAAAATTTTGTATAAAAATGGGGAAAAAAAATTCGTGCGTTTTCTTTTGTTCTATTTTTAAAAAATAGATAAAATTTTATCAATTTTGTTATCAAAATCTTACCAATATTAATTTTGATAAGTGATAAGAAAATTTTTATGTTATTTCGAAAAAATTGAGTAAAAATTTTTCAATTTGTCTGTTATTTGTACGCATATTTCTTTTCATATGTTTAGCAGTTGATTGCACATCTAATACAACAATTGAATTAATTGTTAAGAAAGTTTTAAAAAGGGATTTGTTATCACATATTTTTTCCGAAATTTTTTGTTTTCTTAACTTTTAATTTATTTAGCTTTTAATTTTTCTTTTAAATTCCAATCCATTTTAATAGCATTTTTTTTTTTTACCATTTTTGTTTTTTTCTTCAACGATGCCTTTATTTAAACAATCATTCAATTTGAAATGTAGAATTTTATATTAGAGTGGTTTTTTTGTATAGTATACGAAAAAAAAAAAATGTGAAAATTCGTTTATTTTGAAATTTTTCTCAAATAAAATATCCAACACAATAATAAACTGGAGCAATATTTTTTTTTCTTGCTACTATTATGCTAATTGATTGACAAAATGAATTTATTCGAAATTATAGATGTGAAATCATCCTATACTTATAGTTTTGAGTAAATTTAAAATAAAAACAGCATTGAAATGATGATGATTTGTTTAATTAACTATTGATGATAGCATAAAATCAAAATTGTCAAGTAAACATTAAAAAAAGGTTACAAAAATCTTAAAGAGTTTTCTTTACTCTGTAATTAAAGTGTATTAAACAAAGACTATAATTTAATGCACACTTAATGAAATTTCATCACTGTATAAAAAAAGTCACGTATACCAAAAAAAAATTATGAAAAAAAAGGTCACGTATACCTAAAAAAAATATCTTTACTATACAATTAAATTGCATGAAGAAAAGGTCACTTAGACAAATTCCACTTTGTTACTGTATAATAAAATTGCATGGAACAAAGGTTACGTACGCTTAAATGAACTATCTTCACTACATAGTTAAATTGTATGGTGAATATTTACATAATTTCCATTTTCTCATCACGTACTGACTGATTCAGTCAATAACTTTTCTCATCACGTACTGACTGATTCAGTCAAGAATAGGAATAGAAAAGGAATAGAATAGAAATAGAATAGGAATAAAATAGGAATAGAATAAGAATAGAATAGGAATAGAATAGGAATAGAATAGAAATAGAATAGAATAGAATAAGAATAGAATAGGAATAGAATAGGAATAGAATAGAAACAGAATAGAACAGAATTAGAATGGAACAGAATTAAAATAGAATAGAATAGAACAGAAATAGAATAGAATAGAATTGGAATAGAAATAGAACAGAAATACAATAGAATAGAATTAGATTAGAATAGAATTAGAATAGAACAGAATAAGAATAGAATAGAATTAGAATAGAATAGAACTGAAATAGAATAGAATCAGAATAGAATAGAATAGAATAGAATAGAATAGAATAGAATAGAATAGAATTGGAATAGAACAGAATTAGAATAGAATAGAATTATAATGGAATAGAATTAGAATGGAGTAGAATTGGAAGAGAATAGAATAGAATAGAATTAGAATAGAATAGAGCCAGAATAGAGTAAGAATAGAATTAGAATGGAACAGAATAGAATAGAATAGAATAGGAATAGAATAGGAATAGAATAGGAATAGAACAGGAATAGAACAGGAATAGAATAGGAATAGAATAGGAATAGAACAGTAATAGAAATGGAATAGAACAGGAATAGAACAGGAACAGAATAGGAATAGAATAGCAATAGAATAGGAATTGAATAGGAATATAATAAGAATATAATAGGAATATAATAGGAATAGAATAGGAACAGAACAGGAATAGAATAGGAATAGAATAGGAACAGAATAGGAATAGAATAGGAATAGGATAGGAAAAGAATAGGAATAGAATAGGAATGGAAGAGGAATAGAATAGGAATAGAATAGAACATAATTTTTTCTTGCTACTATTATGCTAATTGATTGACAAAATGAATTTATTCGAAATTATAGATGTGAAATCATCCTATACTTATAGTTTTGAGTAAATTTAAAATAAAAACAGCATTGAAATGATGATGATTTGTTTAATTAACTATTGATGATAGCATAAAATCAAAATTGTCAAGTAAACATTAAAAAAAGGTTACAAAATCTTAAAGAGTTTTCTTTACTTTGTAATTAAAGTGTATTAAACAAAGACTATAATTTAATGCACACTTAATGAAATTTCATCACTGTATAATAAAAAAGTCACGTATACCAAAAAAAAAATTATGAAAAAAAGGTCACGTATACCTAAAAAAAATATCTTTACTATACAATTAAATTGCATGAAGAAAAGGTCACTTAGACAAATTCCACTTTGTTACTGTATAATAAAATTGCATGGAACAAAGGTTACGTACGCTTAAATGAACTATCTTCACTACATAGTTAAATTGTATGGTGAATATTTACATAATTTCCATTTTCTCATCACGTACTGACTGATTCAGTCAATAACTTTTCTCATCACGTACTGACTGATTCAGTCAAGAATAGGAATAGAAAAGGAATAGAATAGAAATAGAATAGGAATAAAATAGGAATAGAATAAGAATAGAATAGGAATAGAATAGAATAGAATAGAAATAGAATAGGAATAGAATAAGAATAGAATAGAATAGAATAGGAATAGAATAGAAACAGAATAGAACAGAATTAGAATGGAACAGAATTAAAATAGAATAGAATAGAACAGAAATAGAATAGAATAGAATTGGAATAGAAGAGAACTAGAATAGAATTGGAATAGAAATAGAACAGAAATACAATAGAATAGAATTAGATTAGAATAGAATTAGAATAGAACAGAATAAGAATAGAATAGAATTAGAATAGAACAGAATAAGAATAGAATAGAATTAGAATAGAATAGAACTGAAATAGAATAGAATCAGAATAGAATAGAATAGAATAAAATAGAATAGAATAGAATTGGAATAGAACAGAATTAGAATAGAATAGAATTATAATGGAATAGAATTAGAATGGAGTAGAATTGGAAGAGAATAGAATAGAATAGAATTAGAATAGAATAGAGCCAGAATAGAGTAAGAATAGAATTAGAATGGAACAGAATAGAATAGAATAGAATAGGAATAGAATAGGAATAGAATAGGAATAGAATAGGAATAGAACAGGAATAGAATAGGAATAGAATAGGAATAGAATAGGAATAGAACAGGAATAGAAATGGAATAGAATAGGAATAGAATAGGAACAGAATAGGAATAGAATAGCAATAGAATAGGAATTGAATAGGAATATAATAAGAATAGAATAGGAATATAATAGGAATAGAATAGGAATATAATTGGAATAGAATAGGAATAGAGTAGAATAGAACAGAATAGAATGCAACAGAATAGAATAGAACAGAATAGAATAGAATAGAGCAGAATAGAATAGAATAAGAATAGAATAGGAATAGAATAGGAATAGAACAGGAATAGAATAGAATAGAATAGGAGTAGAATAGAAATAGAATAGGAATAGAAGAGGAATAGAATAGGAATAGAATAGGAATAGAATAGAATAGAACAGGAATAGAATAGGAATAGAATAGGAATAGAATAGAATCAGAATAGAATAGAATAGAACATAATTAGAATGGAACAGAATTAAAATAGAATAGAATAGAACAGAAATAGAATAGAATAGAATTAGAATAGAATAGAATAGAATTAGAATAGAATTAGAATTGAATAGAATTGAAGTAGAATAGAATTAGAATAGAATAGAATAGGAATAGAATAGGAATAGAATAGGAATAGAATAGGAACAGAATAGGAACAGAATAGGAATAGAATAGGAATAGAATAGGAATAGAATAGGAACTGAATAGGAATAGAATAAAAATAGAATAGGAATAGAATAGGAATAGAACAGGAATAGAATAGGAATAGAATAGGAATAGAATAAGAATGGAATAGGAATAGAATAGGAATAGAATAGGAATAGAATAGGAATGGAACAGGAATAGAATAGGAATGGAATAGGAATAGAATAGGAATAGAATATGAATGGAGTAGGAACTGAATAGGAATAGAATAGGAATAGAACAGGAGTAGAATAGGAATAGAATAAGAATGGAATAGGAATAGAATAGGAATATGACAGGAATATAATAGGAATAGAATAGGAATAGAATAGAATAGAACAGAATAGAATGCAACAGAATGGAATAGAACAGCATAGAATAGAATAGAGCAGAATAGAATAGAATAAGAATAGAACAGGAATAGAATAGGAATAGAATAGGAATAGAATAGAAATAGAATAGGAAAAGAATAGGAATAGAATAGGAATGGAATAGGAATAGAATAGGAATAGAATAGAACATAATTAGAATGGAACAGAATTAAAATAGAATAGAATAGAACAGAAATAGATTAGAATAGAATTAGAATAGAATAGAATTAAAATAGAATAGAATAGAATTGGAATAGAACAGAATTAGAATAGAATAGAATTTTAATGGAATAGAATTAGAATGGAATAGAATTGGAAGAGAATAGAATAGAATAGAATTAGAATAGAATAGAGTTAGAATAGAGTACGAATAGAATTAGAATGGAACAGAATAAAATAGAATAGAATGGGAATAGAATAGGAATAGAAGATAGAATAGAATAGGAATAGAATAGGAATAGAAAAGGGATAGAATAGGAATAGAATAGGAATAGAATAGAAATAGAATAGGAATGGAATAGGAATAGAATAGAACAGAACAGAATAGAATAGAACAGAATAGAATAGAATAGTACAGAAAAGAATAGAATAAGAATAGAATAGGAATAGAATAAGAATAGAGTAAAAATAGAATAGGAATAGAATAGGAACAGAATAGGAACAGAATAGAATAGAATAGAATAGAATAGAATAGAATAGAATAGAATAGGAATAGAATAGGAATAGAATAGGAATAGAACAGGAATAGAATAGGAATGGAATAGAATAGAATAGAATAGAATAGAACAGAATAGAATAGAATAGAATAGGAATAGAACAGGAATAGAATAGAATAGAATAGAATAGAATAGAATGGAATAGGAATAGAATAAGAATAGAACAGGAATAGAATATTAATAGAATAGGAATAGAATAGGAATAGAATAGTGATAATAAAATTTTCCAGTTCTATTTAATAGAATTTCGAATTTAACATTTCACATAAATCGTAGAATTTTAAAATTTTGTATAAAAATGGGGAAAAAAAATTCGTGCGTTTTCTTTTGTTCTATTTTTAAAAAATAGATAAAATTTTATCAATTTTGTTATCAAAATCTTACCAATATTAATTTTGATAAGTGATAAGAAAATTTTTATGTTATTTCGAAAAAATTGAGTAAAAATTTTTCAATTTGTCTGTTATTTGTACGCATATTTCTTTTCATATGTTTAGCAGTTGATTGCACATCTAATACAACAATTGAATTAATTGTTAAAAGTTTAAAAAGGGATTTGTTATCACATATTTTTCCGAAATTTTTGTTTTCTTAACTTTTAATTTATTTAGCTTTTAATTTTTCTTTTAAATTCCAATCCATTTTAATAGCATTTTTTTTTTTTACCATTTTTGTTTTTTTCTTCAACGATGCCTTTATTTAAACAATCATTCAATTTGAAATGTAGAATTTTATATTAGAGTGGTTTTTTTGTATAGTATACAAAAAAAAAAAAAAATTTAAAAATTCGTTTATTTTGAAATTTTTCTCAAATAAAATATCCAACACAATAATAAACTGGAGCAATATTTTTTTTTCTTGCTACTATTATGCTAATTGATTGACAAAATGAATTTATTCGAAATTATAGATGTGAAATCATCCTATACTTATAGTTTTGAGTAAATTTAAAATAAAAACAGCATTGAAATGATGATGATTTGTTTAATTAACTATTGATGATAGCATAAAATCAAAATTGTCAAGTAAACATTAAAAAAGGTTACAAAAATCTTAAAGAGTTTTCTTTACTCTGTAATTAAAGTGTATTAAGCAAAGACTATAATTTAATGCACACTTAATGAAATTTCATCACTGTATAATAAAAAAGTCACGTATACCAAAAAAAAAAATTATGAAAAAAAGGTCACGTATACCTAAAAAAAATATCTTTACTATACAATTAAATTGCATGAAGAAAAGGTCACTTAGACAAATTCCACTTTGTTACTGTATAATAAAATTGCATGGAACAAAGGTTACGTACGCTTAAATGAACTATCTTCACTACATAGTTAAATTGTATGGTGAATATTTACATAATTTCCATTTTCTCATCACTTACTGACTGATTCAGTCAATAACTTTTCTCATCACGTACTGACTGATTCAGTCAAGAATAGGAATAGAAAAGGAATAGAATAGAAATAGAATAGGAATAAAATAGGAATAGAATAGAAATAGAATAGGAATAGAATAAGAATAGAATAGGAATAGAATAGGAATAGAATAGAAACAGAATAGAACAGAATTAGAATGGAACAGAATTAAAATAGAATAGAATAGAACAGAAATAGAATAGAATAGAATTGGAATAGAAGAGAACTAGAATAGAATTGGAATAGAAATAGAACAGAAATACAATAGAATAGAATTAGATTAGAATAGAATTAGAATAGAACAGAATAAGAATAGAATAGAATTAGAATAGAACAGAATAAGAATAGAATAGAATTAGAATAGAATAGAACTGAAATAGAATAGAATCAGAATAGAATAGAATAGAATCGGAATAGAACAGAATTAGAATAGAATGGAATTATAATGGAATAGAATTAGAATGGAGTAGAATTGGAAGAGAAAAGAATAGAATAGAATTAGAATAGAATAGAGTCAGAATAGAGTAAGAATAGAATTAGAATGGAACAGAATAGAATAGAATAGAATATGAATAGAATAGGAATAGAATAGGAATGGAATAGGAATAGAATAGGAATAGAACAGGAATAGAACAGGAATAGAATAGGAATAGAATAGGAATAGAACAGGAATAGAAATGGAATAGAACAGGAATAGAACAGGAACAGAATAGGAATAGAATAGCAATAGAATAGGAATTGAATAGGAATATAATAAGAATATAATAGGAATATAATAGGAATAGAATAGGAATAGAATAGGAATAGAACAGGAATAGAATAGGAATAGAATAGGAATATGGCAGGAATATAATAGGAATAGAATAGGAATATAATTAGAATAGAATAGAATAGAATAGAATCAGAATAGAATCAGAATAGAACATAATTAGAATGGAACAGAATTAAAATAGAATAGAATAGAACAGAAATAGAATAGAATAGAATTAGAATAGAATAGAATAGAATTAGAAGAGAATTAGAATTGAATAGAATTGAAATAGAATAGAATTAGAATAGAATAGAATTGGAATAGAATAGAATAGAATTCGAATAGAATTAGAATAGAATAGAATTATAATGGAATAGAATTAGAATGGAATAGAATTGGAAGAGAATAGAATAGAATAGAATTAGAACAGAATAGAGTTAGAATAGAGTAGGAATAGAATTAGAATAGAACAGAATAGAATAGAATAGAATAGGAATAGAATAGGAATAGAAGAGGAATAGAATAAGAATAGAATAGGAATAGAATAGGAATAGAATAGAAATAGAATAGGAATAGAATAGGAAAAGAATAGGAATGGAATAAGAATAGAAAAGGAATAGAATAGGAATAGAATAGGAATAGAACAGGAATAGAATAGGAATAGAATAGGAATATGGCAGGAATATAATAGGAATAGAATAGGAATATAATTGGAATAGAATAGGAATAGAGTAGAATAGAACAGAATAGAATGCAACAGAATAGAATAGAACAGAATATAATAGAATAGAGCAGAATAGAATAGAATAAGAATAGAATAGGAATAGAATAGGAATAGAACAGGAATGGAATAGGAATAGAATAGGAGTAGAATAGAAATAGAATAGGAATAGAAGAGGAATAGAATAGGAATGGAATGGGAATAGAATAGGAATAGAACAGGAATAGAATAGGAATAGAATAGGAATAGAATAGAATCAGAATAGAATCAGAATAGAACATAATTAGAATGGAACAGAATTAAAATAGAATAGAATAGAACAGAAATAGAATAGAATAGAATTAGAATAGAATTAGAATTGAATAGAATTGAAATAGAATAGAATTAGAATAGAATAGAATAGGAATAGAATAGGAATAGAATAAGAATGGAATATGAATAGAGTAGGAATAGAATAGGAATAGAATAGGAATAGAACAGGAATAGAATAGGAATGGAATAGGAATAGAATAGGAATAGAATAGGAATGGAGTAGGAACTGAATAGGAATAGAATAGGAATAGAACAGGAGTAGAATAGGAATAGAATAAGAATGGAATAGGAATAGAATAGGAATATGACAGGAATATAATAGGAATAGAATAGGAATAGAATAGAATAGAACAGAATAGAATGCAACAGAATGGAATAGAACAGCATAGAATAGAATAGAGCAGAATAGAATAGAATAAGAATAGAATAGGAATAGAATAGGAATAGAATAGGAATAGAATAGAAATAGAATAGGAAAAGAATAGGAATAGAATAGGAATGGAATAGGAATAGAATAGGAATAGAATAGAACATAATTAGAATGGAACAGAATTAAAATAGAATAGAATAGAACAGAAATAGATTAGAATAGAATTAGAATAGAATAGAATTAGAATAGAATAGAATAGAATTGGAATAGAACAGAATTAGAATAGAATAGAATTTTAATGGAATAGAATTAGAATGGAATAGAATTGGAAGAGAATAGAATAAAATAGAATTAGAATAGAATAGAGTTAGAATAGAGTACGAATAGAATTAGAATGGAACAGAATAAAATAGAATAGAATGGGAATAGTATAGGAATAGAAGAGGAATAGAATAGGAATAGAATAGGAATAGAAAAGGGATAGAATAGGAATAGAACAGGAATAGAATAGGAATGGAATAGGAATAGAATAGGAATAGAATAGAACAGAATAGAATAGGAATAGAATAGGAACAGAATAGGAATAGAATAGGAATAGGATAGGAATAGAATAGGAAAAGAACAAGAATAGAATAGGAATAGAATAGGAATAGAATAGAACAGAATAGAATAGGAATAGAATAGGAATAGAACAGGAATAGAATAGGAATAGAATAGGAATAGAATAGGAATAGAATAGGAAAGAATAGGAATAGAATAAGAACAGAATAGGAATAGAATAGGAATAGAATAGGAATAGAACAGGAATAGAATAGGAATAGAATAGGAATATGGCAGGAATATAATAGGAATAGAATAGGAATATAATTGGAATAGAATAGGAATAGAATAGAATCAGAATAGAATCAGAATAGAACATAATTAGAATGGAACAGAATTAAAATAGAATAGAATAGAACAGAAATAGAATAGAATAGAATTAGAATAGAATAGAATAGAATTAGAAGAGAATTAGAATTGAATAGAATTGAAATAGAATAGAATTAGAATAGAATAGAATTGGAATAGAATAGAATAGAATTCGAATAGAATTAGAATAGAATAGAATTATAATGGAATAGAATTAGAATGGAATAGAATTGGAAGAGAATAGAATAGAATAGAATTAGAATAGAATAGAGTTAGAATAGAGTAGGAATAGAATTAGAATAGAACAGAATAGAATAGAATAGAATAGGAATAGAATAGGAATAGAAGAGGAATAGAATAAGAATAGAATAGAATAGAATAGAATAGAATAGAAATAGAATAGGAATAGAATAGGAAAGAATAGGAATGGAATAAGAATAGAAAAGGAATAGAATAGGAATAGAATAGGAATAGAATAGGAATAGAACAGGAATAGAATAGGAATAGAATAGGAATATGGCAGGAATATAATAGGAATAGAATAGGAATATAATTGGAATAGAATAGGAATAGAGTAGAATAGAACAGAATAGAATGCAACAGAATAGAATAGAACAGAATATAATAGAATAGAGCAGAATAGAATAGAATAAGAATAGAATAGGAATAGAATAGGAATAGAACAGGAATGGAATAGGAATAGAATAGGAGTAGAATAGAAATAGAATAGGAATAGAATAGGAATAGAATAGAATCAGAATAGAATCAGAATAGAACATAATTAGAATGGAACAGAATTAAAATAGAATAGAATAGAACAGAAATAGAATAGAATAGAATTAGAATAGAATTAGAATTGAATAGAATTGAAATAGAATAGAATTAGAATAGAATAGAATAGGAATAGAATAGGAATAGAATAAGAATGGAATAGGAATAGAGTAGGAATAGAATAGGAATAGAATAGGAATAGAACAGGAATAGAATAGGAATGGAATAGGAATAGAATAGGAATAGAATAGGAATGGAGTAGGAACTGAATAGGAATAGAATAGGAATAGAACAGGAGTAGAATAGGAATAGAATAAGAATGGAATAGGAATAGAATAGGAATATGACAGGAATATAATAGGAATAGAATAGGAATAGAATAGAATAGAACAGAATAGAATGCAACAGAATGGAATAGAACAGCATAGAATAGAATAGAGCAGAATAGAATAGAATAAGAATAGAATAGGAATAGAATAGGAATAGAATAGGAATAGAATAGAAATAGAATAGAAAAGAATAGGAATAGAATAGGAATGGAATAGAATAGAATAGAATAGAATAGAACATAATTAGAATGGAACAGAATTAAAATAGAATAGAATAGAACAGAAATAGATTAGAATAGAATTAGAATAGAATAGAATTAGAATAGAATAGAATAGAATTGGAATAGAACAGAATTAGAATAGAATAGAATTTTAATGGAATAGAATTAGAATGGAATAGAATTGGAAGAGAATAGAATAAAATAGAATTAGAATAGAATAGAGTTAGAATAGAGTACGAATAGAATTAGAATGGAACAGAATAAAATAGAATAGAATGGGAATAGTATAGGAATAGAAGAGGAATAGAATAGGAATAGAATAGGAATAGAAAAGGGATAGAATAGGAATAGAACAGGAATAGAATAGGAATGGAATAGGAATAGAATAGGAATAGAATAGAACAGAATAGAATAGGAATAGAATAGGAATAGAACAGGAATAGAATAGGAATAGAATAGGAATAGAATAGGAATGGAATAGGAATAGAATAAGAATAGAACAGGAATAGAATATTAATAGAATAGGAATAGAATAGGAATAGAATAGAACAGAATAGAATAGGAATAGAATAGGAATAGAACAGGAATAGAATAGGAATAGAATAGGAATAGAATAAGAATAGAGTAAAAATAGAATAGGAATAGAATAGGAACAGAATAGGAACAGAATAGGAATAGAATAGAATAGAATAGGAATAGAATAGGAATAGAATAGGAATAGAACAGGAATAGAACAGGAATAGAATAGGAATGGAATAGGAATAGAATAGGAATAGAATAGAACAGAATAGAATAGGAATAGAATAGGAATAGAACAGGAATAGAATAGGAATAGAATAGGAATAGAATAGGAATGGAATAGGAATAGAATAAGAATAGAACAGGAATAGAATATTAATAGAATAGGAATAGAATAGGAATAGAATAGTGATAATAAAATTTTCCAGTTCTATTTAATAGAATTTCGAATTTAACATTTCACATAAATCGTAGAATTTTAAAATTTTGTATAAAAATGGGGAAAAAAAATTCGTGCGTTTTCTTTTGTTCTATTTTTAAAAAATAGATAAAATTTTATCAATTTTGTTATCAAAATCTTACCAATATTAATTTTGCTAAGTGATAAGAAAATTTTTATGTTATTTCGAAAAAATTGAGTAAAAATTTTTCAATTTGTCTGTTATTTGTACGCATATTTCTTTTCATATGTTTAGCAGTTGATTGCACATCTAATACAACAATTGAATTAATTGTTAAGAAAGTTTTAAAAAGGATTTGTTATCACATATTTTTTCCGAAATTTTTGTTTTCTTAACTTTTAATTTATTTAGCTTTTAATTTTCTTTTAAATTCCAATCCATTTAATAACATTTTTTTTACCATTTTTGTTTTTTTCTTCAACGATGCCTTTATTTAAACAATCATTCAATTTGAAATGTAGAATTTTATATTAGAGTGGTTTTTTTGTATAGTATACAAAAAAAAAAAAAATGTGAAAATTCGTTTATTTTGAAATTTTTCTCCAATAAAATATCCAACACAATAATAAACTGGAGCAATATTTTTTTTTCTTGCTACTATTATGCTAATTGATTGACAAAATGAATTTATTCGAAATTATAGATGTGAAATCATCCTATACTTATAGTTTTGAGTAAATTTAAAATAAAAACAGCATTGAAATGATGATGATTTGTTTAATTAACTATTGATGATAGCATAAAATCAAAATTGTCAAGTAAACATTAAAAAAAGGTTAAAAAATCTTAAAGAGTTTTCTTTACTTTGTAATTAAAGTGTATTAAACAAAGACTATAATTTAATGCACACTTAATGAAATTTCATCACTGTATAATAAAAAAGTCACGTATACCAAAAAAAAAATTATGAAAAAAAAGGTCACGTATACCTAAAAAAATTATCTTTACTATACAATTAAATTGCATGAAGAAAAGGTCACTTAGACAAATTCCACTTTGTTACTGTATAATAAAATTGCATGGAACAAAGGTTACGTACGCTTAAATGAATTATCTTCACTACATAGTTAAATTGTATGGTGAATATTTATATAATTTCCATTTTCTCATCACGTACTGACTGATTCAGTCAATAACTGCCGTTCATTGAATGTATTTGATTCGATACTCTACGCCTTGTTGCAATTCACTTTCCGCTCTTCATCCTCTCATTTCATTTTTCGTTATCGTTTTCAATCGTAATACAAAATACAGTTTGATTTATGAATCATCACAAATGTCATCGAGAACGGGAAAGGGAGGGAGGGAGAGAGAGAGAGAGACGGACAAAAAGTACTACAATTGTTTTTTTCCATTCCGAACACATTGAAATCATGGTGATGTTTCAATTTTCTTTATCTTAACTATCATCCTCTCCCTTCCTCTCTTCCCTCTCTCTCATTTTACTTTTCATTCTTTTCAAAAAATTTCTCTCTATTTCTGTTACTGCTAAATTATTAGCATCAAATTTCCCGTTTTGTTTTCATTTCCTCAATTTTTCAATTTAATTAGTTTCCTTTTTTTTTTTTTAATTTTTCGAATTAAGAGATTATTATTTTGTCGAAATTTGATTACGATTATTAAAAATTTGACTGTAATCGTCAATTGAACCATTTTAAATAATTTGAATTAGTAATGGAATAAAATTATTTCAGTTTGACGTGCAATAATTTTCCTCTATTATCAGTTCAAAGTAATTCAGTTAAATTGAATTAAAATTTTTAATATTTGATTAATTAGCATTAATGTTATCATCATTACTACTGTCGTTTACTTTTATTTTTATTTTTCGAATATTTCCTTAGATAAAATTACTTTCTTAAAATTTACTTTAGAAATATAAGTCTGCAGAATTCTTTTTTTTTTTTTTGTTGTTGAATGACGAAACTATTTTGGGATTACTTATTTCTTTTTCTTCTTCCATATTTTTCTTACTGTTTGTTGAAATTCAATTCTTCTCAAACAAGCTATAATTTAAAAAATTAAAAAAAAAAAAAAAACAAAAAACAAAACAAAACAAAACAAACGGAAAATGAAAAATGAAAGGGAAAACAGAAAAATGTTCCCTTCAGTAAAATCAATTTTTCTCATATGCATCTTTCTTTAGCACTACTTCCTTGAATTACATGTTCTTTCATATTTATTTTCAAAAAAAAAAGATAAAATAAAATTTAAAAAATTTTTTTTTTTGAAAATATTCCCAATCAAATATTTAGATTGAATATCACATAGTTAATTATATAGTGTGATATTAAATTTTTATAGCAAAAATGAAAAATATTTTGGTATCAAAAATAGCAATATAAAATTTAATTTAGTTTCTACTAGTACATTCATTTTAACTAACAAAAAAAAAAAAAAGAAACAAAATTATGATGATTCTTAAAATGAAGCTTTGATTTTCAAAAACGTCATCATTTCTTCATTTCTTTTTTATGTTTGCAGCTAAACTACAGCATTAATACCTTTAGGATTAAAATCAATTTCAATTTTATTTTTTGAATTGGTATGAAATATTTCTTTGTGTTGAAGAGTGAATGATTGTTTACAGTAAAGTTAGATAGTGTTCATTAAATAATACTGAAATTGAATGATTCATTTATTTACAAATTAAATTAGCAAATTTAATAGAAGTATGAATAAATATTGCAATAAATAATGAATAAATAATTGTAATTACTTGTATTATTTCATCAAAATTTATACAGTATACAGTGCGATAAACATAATTGTCGCTTGAAGGATTTTTTTTAGCTTTTCTGTGAGGATATTACGAAGTTGCAGCAATTACTTCCAGAATGTCTGGAATGGATCTGCTAGAGTTGAGCTTTTTAAAATATCCGGAACAGATTTTAACAGCTTTATTACAAATAATGCATCTGATGATTGTTTGAAGCGATTTTTTTGTAAATTGCTTTTTGAATGCTTTTGAATGTATGATATGTATCGTAAGTAAGCATTATGTGGAAATATTTTTAGAATGCTTTAATTAATTGCTGTACTTTTGTTATAATTAATGTTGTTTTAGGTCATAGGTTAGTTTAATACTTGGTTTATAATCTTTTAAGAGTTAGTTTAAAGAAATGTTCAAATGTATCATTTAGTTTTTTGCTAATTTAAAAATATGATTATATGAAATTGGAATGTTTTACGAAACTTATAACGTTACATAATAGGAAAGAAAAAAAATCTTTCAACAATTTTGCAAAAATTTCCAAACAATTCAATGAATGACCTAAGAACAAATTTTCAAAATCGTTTAAATTGTTAATTCAATTAATAATTGGAACTGACGAAAATTTGATTTATTAAAAATGCATGGAATTTAGTATTTGATTTTCTCTATTATTATTCAATTTATTCTAAAAATGACTTATATGCTGTAATTAGCCTACATATATTTTTTTATTTGATATCTATTAGCATATAATTTTTTTTTTAATCGATTAAGTGACGAACTAATTGATTGCTATTGTTTAATTACTTCTATAATTGTAAAGAAATTTTCAACCTAATTAATTATTTACTTATATAATTAATAAATTTTATCAGACAATACAAATGATACAATAAGCAATGCTAATAATGTTGCAGTTTGTTCATTGTGTGACAGTATGATGACAGCAACATTTGCTTTATGTTGTGGAAGGCATGTGGACGAGCAGACAAGAATCATCGAGAAGCAACTGCAAAAAGAAAAGAAACAACTTCGTCGACAAGTAATTAATTAATCGTTAATTTCAATTAAGATTCGATATACGTTTGATTATTAAACACTTTTGGATAGTTAATGTGAAATGAAAATTGGCAAGATAGATAAAAATTCTATTTATTGATTCAACCTTATTTTATAATTTAAATCAGGAAGCGTAGATTATTGCTATTATTGTTATTACTATTGTTATATTTTATTATTTTTATTATTACTATTACTTATTATTTTTATTATTATTATTATTATTATCATTATTATCATTATTATTATTATTATCATTATTATTATTATTATTATTATTATTATTATTATCATTATTATCATTATTATTATTATCATTATCATTATTATTATTATTATTATTATTATTATTATTATTATTATTATTATTATTGTTATTGTTATTATTATTATCATTATTATTATTATGTATTACTGGTGGAAATATTTTCATACTTTTCAAAATACCAATAATTAATTCGTATCAAAATTGTGTTACTATCCTGTTATTTGGGAAGCAGGTGAAAATTTTACTGTTGGGCTCAGGAGAATCCGGAAAATCAACATTTATCAAACAAATGGTTATCATAAATGGACGAGGTGAATTTACTGCTGATGAAATACGAGCATATCGGCAGCAGATCTATCAGGTGGGCAATTTGATAAGCTTTAAAGTAGGCTAGCTATAATGAAATTATCTGTGTTAAGTTAATTAAACTGGAAACTCATCTATAAATTGTAATGTATAAAAATGAGAAAATATCTGTTTAATATGTGACATTCAATAGATGATGAGAAATGAATTTAAGCAAAATTTCTTCAACTGCTGAAATTGAAATTTTTAGAATGTAATTGCTGCAATGAGAGTGCTTCTTGATGCACGCCAGAAGTTGGGGTATGCTTGGAAGAATCCTGAAAGGCAGAAGAATGTTGATTCTATTATGAGGTGAAATAATATTTGAATTAATGAAAATGATTGGAAATATTACCTTCAGTTTTAAATAGTTTTTAGGTTTACAATATCAGATATGATGCGAGGTATCGATCAGTCTACATTTGCCGAGATAGCTCCGTTAATACGAGATTTTGGGAAGATGCATCAATCAAACAGACATATGAACAACGGAATCTGTTTCAGATTGTAAGTTTATTGCATATGGTTTTTCACTTTTAGTTCATGAAAATTAGTATTTTAAAATATATCTTAAAGTGGTGTAAATTATGGAATTCATTTTGAAGAAATTTTAGATAGGATTTTGACAAATGACAATATAAAAAGTGTCATATTAATTATTTAAACTTATTAATGGACATAATTGTATTAATGAAATGATGTTTATTTTTAGAACTCTTTGTGTTTAATCTAATTTGAAATTTTTGTTTCAGTCTGATTCCTGCATATACTTTTTCGATCATATTAATCGAGTATCAATGCCGGATTACTGTCCAACTAATCGGGACATATTATTTTGTCGAAAAGCTACACGAGGAATAACTGAGCATGTTTTTGAAATACAGCGGATTTCATTTAGGTATTAATTTAAGTAGTGAGAATTTAGGTTTTAGTTCTGTTCAAATTATAATTTAATCAGATTGTCTAAGTTTTACACATATCAATAGGTTTGAAATTAATATCTATTTTCAACACAACATTTGAAAATATTACTGCTATAATTTCTTTACATTTAATAAATTTGAGCAGGGCATTAATTAATAACAGTAGAATGTGGTTAACTTTTTTTTTTTTGCCTTCAATTCTGTTTTTAATTAATTTAATTGGTAATTTACAGATTTATTGATGTTGGTGGACAACGATCACAACGACAAAAATGGTTCCAGTGTTTTGAAGGTATTACAAGTATACTATTTATGGTTGCTTCATGCGAATATGATCAAGTAATTTTATTTTGATTTTTGCTTGTAAAAAAATATTGTATTCTGATTACAATCTCTTAACAATTAAAATTTTGCAGAAGATTGTTGATTTTAAAATTTATGAGAAGAATTTTATGTACATACTTTTCCAGATGCACTTTTTTTATAAGTAAATTAGTTTCTGCTTAATATTCTATTGCATTACAGGTAATTCTTGAAGATCGAAGGACGAATCGTGTTGTTGAATCGCGATCTGTTTTTGAAACAATTGCTAATAATAAATCATTCGCCAATGTTTCCATAATATTGTTTATGAACAAAAGTGATTTACTTGAAGGTAAGTTAAATATTAATTATTTCAAAATTTGTTTTTCTAATCTCATATTTTTTGATAGACTAATTGACTGCCCTGAGAATGCAATTAGATAAGTATAGCACATAGTGTTATTTATTTATTTATTTAATTTCATTTATTTATTTTGTCATAGCATTAGTAAGTAATGTTGCAGAGAAGGTACCAAAGTCGGATATTCGACAATATTTTGCTGATTTCACTGGTGATCATAATAGTTTGCGTGACGTTCAGTTTTTTCTAGTGGATAAATTTGAGAATTGTCGACGTGATAGACGACGACCATTTTTTTATCATTTTACAACAGCAATAGATACAGAAAATATTAGACGTGTATTCAAGGATTGTCGTGAAACTATTTTGGAACAAAATTTGAAAGCATTAATGATGCAATGATTATAATGATAATAGTATACTATTAGTAAAAAAAGAAAAAAAAAGCGGAAATGAAGGTAGAAAGTGATAATAATACCTGAATGAATAAATATATGCATCAAAAACCTTTTTTTTTTCTCGTTTCATTAAAAAGTTTAATCAATCAAATTTTACACTTTATGTTGATATGTTAATGTTATCATTGAGAATGTAACTGTAAATTCTGCAAAACTTAAATAATTTTGGCATCGTTTCGTTTTCCTTCATTTTGCTTTTTAATTACACGCATTTTTAACTGACTTAAAATTATTTTAATCAAAAATTTTATCAGGTGTATAAAAATTTTATCCCCTAAGAATTTATAGTAACAGGTGAAAGTACCTCAAAAATCAAAATTTTTCAAAAATTTCTTTTACAGTTCATATTAATTTTATTGATTGGAATTAGTAATAATTTGCAAAAATATGTTAGAAAATATTAATAATTATTTTTCCATAAAATTTTCTTGTTGCTTATAAATCAGTTTTACCTCAGTGAAGTACATTGACTTCAGCATGTTTCGATAAAGTACATTTACCTGACGTCACCATGTTTCATGTTTTAGGAATAGTAATTTATGTAATAATTCATTAACAAATTTGATAAGAAGCAATTATAATATAAAGTCCAGAAATATATATAAACCGTAAATATCAAAACAAACGAATTATAAAACAATGAGATTATTGTTCTGGAATGAAAACTTCAGTTTTACATTCCAAAAAGGTTTAGCCAATTAATTTGTGAATATGTGTTAATTTGGATAAATTGCTAAAATATTATAGCATCATTTATTCATATGAAAAGGACTCCGAAAATGTATATAATTCATAAATGTATGTATGTTTGTATATTAGGGCATAAGAATTGTGTGATATTTTTGCAATTCTATTGTCACTGATATTTATAAAGTTCTGAATTGATAACTTTAGTTTTACCATTCCGATTAATATATTTGGAATGCTAGAATTTTGAAATGTGAAATTTTGTGAAAATTGATATTCAAACGGTCGATAAACTTTAGTTTTTATTAGGACCTTTTTGATTAAATTAACTGCTCAAATTAATAGTGGAATAAATTTTTGACCGAAAAAGTTATACCATTCAACCATCTCGGGAAAGTAGCAGGAGATAGTCACAACATCGTTAAACAGATTATATTTCTAAAGCTTTAGTAATATTTCAAACTCAATTATCATTTCCTTGGTACCCAGTGATGTATGTTTATCATCAGGACTATCCGCTTACATCCAGCATCGTCTATCTAACCGGAATCCAGCCTGATATAACTCAAATGACTGATACCACCGATATGCTGAAGAGGTGATCGGTTAAATGAGTCCTTTTGTCGTGATGCAATCTTGTTTATTAAGGGGCATATGTGTTGTTAATTTGATGAATGTGGTTTTTCTTTCTTTTTTTTCATCCGTTTCGTTTCAGTCACTGCAATTTGTCGGTTTCGAACTATTCCGTCCGGAAATCCTAAAACGCTAAAGAAATTCCTACAACTACCTTACCAAGTTTCGGCAAGACATTGTAAAGGGATACATTTTTCCACTTATCATGTATTTCTCATAGATCTCGGACTGTTTATCATTCTAGCTCTCTCCTCTCTCTCTTCTTACTATTTATATTTGTATTCAACCCCAGTAATTCATTTTCTTGTTTATAATTTGTAATTATCTCATGACGATGATTTTTGGTTGTTATTATTTCTGAAATATTTTCTCATAATTTTGTATGACATGTTTCAGGGCAGAATTTTTGCAATGTCTTCATTACGAACAGTCAAGCTTGGCTGGCAAACTCATGCAGTTGGTATAGGTTGGTTAAATCTATTTCAATTACTTGGAATAGGAGGAAGGACGGAGAGTCGTGATTTGGTTATTATTAACTTGTAATATTTAATATTTGATGCTTTAGGATTGCTACGACATTATACGAGTACTCGAAGTGCATTACGGATTAATAAAGATACGAAAGTGATAATTCAAGGGTTTACTGGGAAACAAGTAAGAATGAAAATTTGTATTTATTTGCTTATTTTGCTTGCAATGCACTGATATCTGGTACACAATGGATAGATCAGATGCAAGATTTCTTAACTTCAAAATTTTGCATTTCTAGCAAACCGTGCATTTGTATCATCATATCCTACGCGTAATCCCATTATCATGTACCACGTCTCAGCTGGAAGACTGCCTGTTTTGATGGTTCTTGATGTTTTTTGAAGACAAGATTTAGATAATCAGAGAAATTAGATTTAGCGGAAGTTCACTGCTTTATTTTAGGCAACTTTTCATGGCCAGCAAATGATCGATTATAATACTAATGTTGTTGGAGGTGTTTCTCCAAACAAAGCCGGTACAGTGCATCTTGAAAGACCTGTTTTTGGTACTGTTAAAGAAGTTAGTTTAAATATTGCATTTTATGGATTTTTATCAGTTTTATTAGTGAACAGGCTGACTTTTATTGACTTTGCTTTCAGACAATATATATTGAGCTGATATTCTATCGCTTCTGAAATTTGAAATAAGTGATGTAAGCTACATTGGAAGGTTACTATGGTAGATGATCAAATAGGTTAAATTCGATGTATTGATTTGTTGTCTTATTGTATATCGATATATTTTCCCTGTAAGAATGTGTCACAAAATTTCAGGCTCGTGAAGCAACAGGTGCAGATGCATCAGTTATTTATGTACCGGCACGCTTTGCAGCTAAAGCGATCGACGAAGCAGTAGATGCGGAAATTCCACTGGTTGTTTGTGTTACGGAAGGTGTTCCACAACAAGATATGGTTAAAGTTCGAAATAGACTAATGAAACAGAACAAGACTCGTTTGCTTGGTCCAAACTGCCCAGGGATAATTTGTGTATGCTCCAATTTTTATTGAATATTAAGTCACTAGAAGCTAAATGAAGCATTTTATGTATATTTGTAAATCAGACACCCGTGCTAAATTTTTCCTTTTAAATTATTGTAGTTTTCACTAAAAATTATTTACAAGTGTTCTTTTCTTCTGTTGATTTAATTTTTTGCCCAAACTTTTAGCCGGAAGAATGCAAAATAGGTATTATGCCGGGACATATACATCGAAAAGGAACTATTGGCGTCGTTTCACGATCTGGAACTCTTACATATGAGGCAGTTCACCAGACGACGGTTTGTGGTCTTGGACAAACATTATGTGTTGGCATTGGCGGTGATCCATTCAATGGCACAAATTTCATTGATTGTCTTGATATTTTCTTGAGAGATCCCCAAACTAAGGGTTAGGTTTTTATATTTGGATTTCTAAGCCTTCTTTTTCCATTTCATGAATTAAAGCAAAAGAAAACACTACTATTTTTGCAGGTATTATTTTAATTGGCGAGATTGGTGGACAAAGAGAAAAAAAGCTGCAGAGTTTTTAAAGGAAAATAATTCGGTATTTCTTTTTGTTAATATATTGGATATGAAAGTATGGTGAGATGAATTTATAGTTTCTGCTGGAAAGATTTCACTACGATGGCTTAATTTATTTAGGGATCAAATGCTAAGCCAGTAGTATCATTCATTGCCGGGCAGACTGCACCGCCAGGTCGGAGAATGGGACATGCCGGTGCGATTATTGCGGGTGGTAAAGGAACTGCCGCTGATAAAATTGAAGCTTTGAAAAGTGTTGGTGTCCTCGTAAGTCATTTAAAAAGTTTCTGAAGTTATATCAAGACATCTTTTATTAAATATTATTCACGTATGGCAACTGTGATTGTCCAAAATCAACATACAACGGACAGGGTGCTTTTAAAACTGCAATCAGTTTTTTTTTTTTTTTTTTCCTCAAGTTTTTTAGAATTTTTCTATAGCGTGATATAGTGGGAACTAATCTTTACCTACTGATGGCTTAACGAATGAATAAATACAAGTTAAACTGTTGATTGGTTAGGAATCAATGTGCTTATTTGTAACAACATATGGAGATTGATTGATATATCTCAGACGTAACTTGATTTTTTTGTACTGACATTTTGCAAATAAGGACTGTTGCATTTGGAATATTTAGGTCTCGGCATCACCAGCGCAGATGGGTGCAATGATGGCAAAAGCTCTGATGAAGAAGATCTAAAATTGTGGTTACAGGAATACAAATCCATTCTCAGACTATACGTGTTGTTTTCCATGTATTAGATGAAAGTCTATGTTAATGTTACTTAGTGTTGTTTTTATCGGAGTAGTTAATATTCAGCTTAATATTTGTTTTTACTCTCATTTATTTTTTCTTTTCTTCAACACTTCTAAGTATCCATCTTTATCAGAATTCTTCGGACATTTAGGGTCCCATGCGTTATCATTTCATTTATTACACAGTTAACTACAGTAGACAATATCTTTTCTTAATTGTTATCGATCGATCCTAAAGTTTTCAATAATTTAACCTAGAAATATTTTGAATTACACTGCGGATAGGACTTTAGATTGTTGAGGAAAAAGACATGTTTTAATACTAACAATAACTCTAACATTTTTTGATGTTAACACTCTCCAACATCTTCTTGAATTGCAGAAAATTTTCAGATTAATTAACGGTAGTTCAAGAAGGTACTGTACATTCCGCTATGTTTTCGATTTATGTTTCGTATTAAGTCCGGTGAATATATAAACTAGGGTATGAACAGTTCGGGTTGAGTGTAGTTTGGGTTTTTTGATAAAATATACATCTCTCTAGATGATGTCATTATACATATATTTCTGGAGGATAGTGAGGGAATTCGAACTTAAGCCTAGACAATAAAATATCATGTGCTGCTAGCGGTCGTGGCCTTGTTTGTTTCATTTTCTATTTACATATGGAAGGAAGGATGGATTTTGGTGCTTTCTTCTGCTTTTATGAACTATTACTGTTTTGCAGGTACGTTGGATTAATTAGTTTTACAGTTATCATAAGCTTGCAGGGTTGTTAGATTCTACAAATGCCTAAAATAATCCATTCCTTCCATATGTAAATAGAAAATAAATGAAATTCCTTTTACTTTTTCGTTATGCTCAGAAGATACCTCATGGATTTAATCATGGAATCATTACATAC